>CAJHQP010002058.1:0-94990 GCA_905132765.1 Moricandia arvensis
CAACTCTGACCCCAAGTCGGTCAACACTTGACCAAATTGAAATCAAATTGAACCAGCCAGTTTACTTAAACCGAATTCAATTTCAATTGGACCAAATTCAAATGAATTTTAAACCGGTTTAGCATAACCCGAATTTAATTAATTTAAACCAGAAATTAATTTAAAAAAATGGTTAACCAAAACCAAACCAAAATTGAACCAACTCAACCGATTGACCGTCACCGAGTTGACTTGGATGAGTTGGCGAGTCACCGATGAGTCTTCGGTGACGGTCGCCGGCGGCAGTTGGTGGCGGACAGCGACTTACCGGAGTCAACAGCAGCGTTGCGTGGCTACGCGTGGCGACAGCGCGTGAGATCCGCGCGCTGGCCGTGTGGCGGAGGCCGTGCGGCAGAGGACGATGGCGCGTCGCGGCATGTCTCCGGCTGATCTTGGTGGTCCGGGCTCGTCTCAGCAATGGGGAACACAGTGGTGGCCTTAGATTTTCAAAATAATAAGCGGTTAACGAGATATCGACGACTTACTAAACGACTACACAAAACCCAAATCGGAAAAGGTGGTTCTGATATACCTTTGACGGGTTGCGGTGGTTCGACGTCAGATCCGGTCTCAGGCGGTGGTGGTTGCGACGGTAATGGCCTCAGATCTTGGACGACGGCTCACTCTCTGCGAGGATCTCACACTTTGGGATTTTTCTGAATAAAATAATGAGACGGCTTGTTTAAATAGAACTCACCTAGGGTTTCTTGAAACCCTAATGGGCCTTGCTTGGCTGGGTCGTTACAATTCTCCCCACTAATAAGGAATTCGACCCCGAATTTTGCGCCTGAACCAGCTGCCCAATATCATCCTGAAAAATCTCCAGGTAGTCCATCCTGATCTGAGTCTCAGTCTCCCAAGTATCCTATGAGATCACATCTCTCTCCCAACGGACTTTCACCAAACTAGTCATCATCCCTTGAACTGCTTTTACTTGTCAATCAAAAATCTCAACTAGTCTCTACGAAGATCACTCGGTGGCTGCTGCAAAATGAGCCCTGGCTCTCTCACCACCTTTCTCAATCTAGAGACATGGAACACATCGTGAAAATCTGACAGCTCTGCAGATAATTGTAATCTATAAGCCACTGCTCCAATCCGCTCCACAATGGCGTACGGTCTCATATATCTCGGTTTAAGCTTCTTTAGCTTCTGAGCCTTAGATACTTCCTGAGCCTTAGGTAAACTAAGTGATGTAGCATATCTTTGCGTGGATTACAAGTTACGTGTTTGGTCTTTGGTTTTATTTATCTTTTCACTTTTATTATTATTGATAAGGATTAGAGTTGATTTTCCAATTCCTTTAAGTATTTTGTTTAGATAAATCCTTTTCATGATTTGGTGTTATCCTTAGCTGTTATATATAGAGAACGTTTGTGTTCTTCTATACCTGGTTTTTGATTAATAAAGTTTGAGACTTTCTTCTCTTCAAATTGTTGAACAAGAGGGGTTCACTTGATAGAGAAAGATTAGAGGAATGGAGAAGGTTTGGAATTGGGGTGTCCGTACATGTCTGTACAGTTTGGCTGTACAAGGCCGTACAAGGGTCAACCCAAGTGAACTTGGTCGAAAGTTACCCGAGGTAAATGTAACTCGACCAAAAGTTACATTTACCATTATCACCCCGACTCAAGCTTGGTTCGCGGATAAGGAAGGCCAAAAGGAAGAGCTGTGGACAGGCTGGCTCATGTGGCTAAGAAAGGAAGAGCGTCAAGATACCTTTGGCATCTCACGTGCGAAGCTTTTCGTACAAGTATTTGAATTAGGCGCCTAAACGAGCCTTGACTCCACATGCTTAGTCTTCTATCAATTGTAACCTTATCCCTTTGCTGCCCTAAGCTTTCCTCTATAAATTGTAACCCTCTTGTCGAGTATTAATCAATCAAACAACTCATTTCTTTCTCTCTTAGTCTCTCTAGTCTCTCAGTTCATCCGAAATGGGTTCTTAGATTCAAATCTCTCAAAGTCTCTTTCTTTAGTCTTGAATCCTCTTAATCTCTTCTTCCTTTCTTATTCTACTCAGATTCTACTCTAGATTTCATGGTATCAGAGCCAAGTTCACTTGAATCTGGGTTCGTTTGAGTTTGTTCATACAAAGTTCATCCTTTTGTTCTCTAAAGTTCAAGTCTCAACCTTTTTGATCCGGAAATGGAGAATACAAAGACTACAGTCATTCCAGTTACCCTCAAGGGAGGAAACTACCTGCTTTGGTCTCGTGTGGTGAAGACAGCCGTGGGAAGTAAGGGTCTTTGGAGTCACATCCTTGAGAGTGAAGCTCCAAAACTCATTACTCATGAAGGCGACAAAGAGGTGGTGGTTTGTGATGAAGTGAAGTGGATCCAGGAGGACAACCTGGTTATATCCATCCTCCAGAGCTCACTGGATCCGTCAATCGTGGAAGCCTACAACTATTGTGAGAGAGCCAAGGATCTATGGGATACACTCCAAAAGGTTTATGGAAACATCTCAAACCTCACCCGGGTGTTTGAGATCAAGAGAGCTATCAACAACTTAGCCCAAGAAGACATGGAGTTTACCAAACACTTGGGAAAGTTTAGAGCTTTATGGTCAGAGCTTGAGATGCTGAGGCCTAGTACTACTGATCCGGATGAGCTTAATGAGAGACGTGAGCAAGACAAGGTCTTTGGCCTATTGCTTACTCTCAATGCTACCTACAACGATCTCATTAAGCACATCCTTAGATCTGAGAAGCTCCCAACCCTTGAGGATGTTTTGCACAGATCCAGAAGGAACAAGGGTCTTTGGGGCTCTTTGGAGGGAAGGGGGAGCTCACTCTTGCAAATCAAGCCGAGGTGCCTCAAGCCAACAAAGCTCACAAGTATGAAGACCGGAGGTTCACTGGAAACTATGAAGAAAGGAGGTTTAGGGGAAACTGTGATCATTGCAAGAGGCATGGACACAAGAAGAGCCAATGCTGGATTCTCCATCCTCACCTCAAGCCGGCCAAGTTCATGAAGGAAAGGGAGGCTCGTGCAAATGTCACCTATGGTACAAGTGATCAAGCTGGAGCAAGAACCTCTAACCGGGCCAATGAAGCAGAAGGGCGTGAAGGTGGTGAGAGCAAGGCGTTGGTGACCTATACTGCCCATCAGCCACGACCCAATGAGCATGATTTCATCCGCCGATCTGAGATGGATGCCCTCATCAAAATGCTCAAGGATAATGGTAACAATCTTGGTAATATTAGTGGATACTCATTTGGAGCATATAGGATTGCTAGTACTGCTGAAACTGATAGTGCCTACACTCATTCTAGGATGCTTGGTCAATCTCACACTGCTCATAACATGTCTAAACCTTTGATAGTAGATTCAGGTGCATCTCATCATATGATCAGTGATACTAGTCTTTTTAGAGACATTGAACCTGCGCATGGATATGTAATGATAGCTAATGGAGATAGGATACCAAAAAGAGGTGTAGGCAAGTTGAAACTGTTTGACAAAGAATCTAAAGCTTTCTATATGCCTGAGTTTACTTCAAACTTACTTTCTGTCAAAAAGAGTACCACTGATATTCATTGCAATGTTATATTTAGTCCTAATGATGTGAAGTTTCAGGATATTGAGAGCAAACGATTGATTGGGCAAGGAGTAACCAAAGGAGACCTTTATATGCTTGAAGAGCTAAGTTCTGTGCCTGATCACAATTGCTCGTTTACTTCTGTTCCTGTTTCTGTTTTAAATAAGAATGCTTTGTGGCATGCTAGACTAGTACATCCTCATGTTAGAGCTTTAAACTTAATGGTTCCAGGTGTTGTGTTTGAAAATAATGATTGTGAAGCTTGTATTTTAGGCAAGCATTGTAAGACTGTTTTTCATAAATCCACAACTATCTATGAACATTGCTTTGATTTGATTCACTATGATGTTTGGACTGCACCATGTTTGTCTAGGGAGAATCACAAGTATTTTGTAACATTCATAGATGAGAAGTCTAAATACACCTGGATAACCTTGATCCCATCTAAAGATAGGGTGCTTGATGCATTTAGAAATTTTCAGAACTATGTGACTAACCAGTTTAATGCCAAGTTGAAATTTTTTAGATCAGATAATGGAGGGGAGTATACTAGCCAAGCCTTCAAGCATCATCTATCTCAACATGGCATACTTCACCAGAAAAGTTGCCCCTATACCCCTCAACAGAATGGAGTAGCCGAGAGGAAGAACATGCATCTTATGGAGGTTGCTCGGTCCATGATGTTTCAAGCAAATGTCCCCAAGAGGTTTTGGAGTGATGCAGTGTCTACAGCTTGTTATCTCATCAACAGAACACCAACGAGGAACCTGGACAACCAGTCCCCATTTTAAGTCTTGAACAAACATAGACCAACCCTGGATCATCTTCGGGTCTTTGGTTGCCTATGTTTTGTTCTTAGACCGGGAGAGTTGAGAAACAAACTGGAGGCAAAGAGCACTAAGGGGATGTTCATAGGGTACTCACCAATTCAGAAAGGCTATAAATGCTATGATCCTATAACCAGAAGAGTTTTGGTATCAAGGGAGGTGAAGTTCATTTAAGAAAGGGGGTATTATGAAGAGAAGAACCATGCAGAGTTAAAGGACCTTGCATCTGACAAGCCAGCTAACTTGAGGGTAATACTAGAGAGTCTTGGGATTAATCTCTCCCAAGATCCTAAGGCTGGAGGAGGACAACCACAAGGTCCCCACAACAATGAAGGAGAACAAGCTCCCCAATTCGACCACGAGGGGGGAAATGAACCAGAAAATCAACCAGAAGTTGGAGAAGACTCTGGTTCTCATGATCAAAGTGTGGAACAAGAGGAAGAAATGGTGAACGAGGAGGAAGAAGGATCAGTACAAGATGGAGGTCAGAACCAAGATCAAGAACCGGCTGTTGAACAACAACTAAGGAGGAGCACTAGGATCAGGAATCCACCAACCAACTGGGTAAACACTAGAGTGTATTATAATGCTCAGGCAGTAGAGCATCTTGCTCAAGTTTCCTGCTCTCTCGCTCACTACCCTGAAGAGCATTGTGTCTTCATGGTGAATCTGGATGATAGCTACATTCCTCAGTCTTATGAGGAAGCAATGAAGGACAAATAATGGAGAGAGTCAGTAGGAGCTGAAGCAACCGCAATGATCAAGAATGATACTTGGTATGAGAGTGAACTACCAAGAGGGAAGAAGGCAGTGTCGAGTAGGTGGATCTTCACAATCAAGTATCTTGCAAATGTGAAGATAGATAGAAAGAAGACTCGGCTGGTGGCAAGAGGGTTTACCCAAACTTATGGTGAAGACTATTTCGATACTTTTGCCCCAGTTGCAAAGCTCCACACCATCAGAATAGTTCTTTCAGTAGCAGTCAACCTTAAGTGGGACTTTGGCACATGGATGTGAAGAATGCATTTCTTCAAGGGGAACCTGAAGATGAGTTCTACATGTATCCTCCACCGGGGTTAGAGAAGTTGTTCAGGGAATGAAATGTTCTTAGACTGAAGAAAGCTATCTACGGCCTCAAAAAATCACCAAGGGCTTGGTACAACAAGTTGAGCACAACCTTGAATGGGAGAGGCTTCAAGAAATCCGAGCTAGACCACACTCTCTTCACTCTCACCACTCTATCAGGTATCATTGTTCTTCTAGCGTATGTTGATGGTCACCTTGTTCAAGCCTCCGTAGTCGATACAAAGTCTAAAACTCCCATCTTTCTTCTTCACAAACAATACCGGTGCTCCCCAAGGTGAATTACTTGGTCTGATAAAACCCTTATCCAGTAGCTGCTCCAACTGCTTTTTCAACTGTGCCATTTCTGCTGGCGCTAAACGGTATGGAGCTCGTGAAACCGGCGCTGTCCCTCGCTGCAACTCAATCGTGAGTACGTCACCTCTAACTGGTGGTGTTCCCTTTAAGGCCTCAAACACATCCTCATACTCTCCAACTACTGGAACATTCTATAGCTCTTGCTGTCCATCTTCCTTAGCCATCGAAATGGTAGCTAAGTTTCCCTCTGCTCCTCTCTCTAGTATCTCCTCAGCACGCAACATAGAGACTATAGAAACTCCCAGGTGTGTCTGAATACCATGAAATGTAATCCTCCCATTCGCCTTAGGAATATGAACTCTTGCCTTCGGGTAATCTAACACCACTCGATGCCTTGACAACCAATCCATCCCAACTATAACGTCATAGTGATTCAGCTCCATCTCTGCCAAGTCTCCGACAAACTCGATCCCTCCAAGTATAACTGGTACATCCCGATGAACGCCAACGGCTCCCAATCTTTCTACGCCGGCCGTCTGAATCTGCTTGGTCTTTGGCTCAAAGACACCTCGAAAAGGCCAAGATTTGACCAAACGTGAATTCAAAAAGCTTTGTGAAGCTCCCATGTCAAATAAAGTGTGAGCTGACTCACCTCCGACCAAAACAGATCCTACACAATATTTTTACTAACTACACATGAAAACCACAAAACAAAACCAGAAGCTCAAACAATATGGTAAGAGTACACACCAGCTACCGGCTCAACTCCATCAGTCCCTCCCAAAGCATGGACACGTGGAGCGATGGCTGGACGCTTGGCCGCAGGTCCTCTAATCGGACAATCCCTGGTGATATGGCCATGGGCCACAAGTGAAACAAGCTCCTGGTACAACTGGTGCGACTGCTGCAACTGTAGATGCTGCTGGTGCTGCAACCTGGGCGCCAAAAGTCGCAGTTGCCGGCTTAAATTGACAAGTCTTAGAAATATGTCCAAGCCCTCCACAAGTAAAACACTTAACACATTCCCAAGAGTGATGACGACGACAACAGCCACACCACAGTGCCTCTGACTGATCCAATGTCCTCTTCATAGACTCTGAAGTCTTCCCAATCTTTGTTTGCACTGCCTTCAGGAGTTTTTGCTCCTCTGCTAAACTTGCCTCCTGTTCAGCAGCTTTCTCCACCAAGTCTCCCAATCTATGGTAAGTGACGACACGACATCTGTTGCGAATATCCAATCGCATCCCATTTAGAAACTTTTGGATTAGATCTTCCTTTGAAAAGCCACCTCCAGCAAATCTGCGAAGTCGACTGAACTCAACCTCATACTTCCTGATGGTTTTGCTACCTTGGCAGACATGCTCGAAATCACATTTCTTCATGTCCATTGCTTCTTTTAGGAGGTACTTTCTATCGAATTCCCTCTTGAAGTCTTCAAAGGTCAGTATGCCTTGAACATAGTCTAGTCACATTCCCTCCCACCATACAAGTGCATCTCCACACAAATATTGCATAGCCAGCCTAAGTGAGAACTCTGGTGGGCAATCAATAGTCTCCAACTTACGTTCAAGACTTAGCTTCCAATCATGTGCTCTCGTAGGATCAATCGCTCCTGCAAAATGCTCCATGTCCATGTTCTTCATCTGACTTGTCAGCATGTAAAATCTCTCATCATAAACTGGATAGACCGGTGGTGGTGATGGTGGAACCTGAACACCCTGAGGAAACTGCTGAGCTGGAACATGCGGAATAGGGGCCTACTGGGCAGGAGTATGGTGATCCTTCTGAACCTGAATCTGCGGCCCACCCTGCACATGAATCTGAGGGCCACCCTGCATCTGAACCTGGGTCCACGCTGTCCTTGCTGAGCGGCTGCTAACTGGCAAGCAACCTCCTGAGCGACTGCCTGGGCAGCTTGCCTGGCTGACTCTTGAGCCACCGCTGAACAGCCTCCTGAGCAGCTTGTCTAGCTGCATCATGCACCATCTGCCTCAAGGCATCTTGATCAATTGGTGGAACCACTTGCTGTGGAACTGCGGCCGACACATGCTCGTCTCCAGCCTCTCGAGCAGCCTTAATAGTCTTGGGACGACCAACTCTCCTCTTTGGTGGCATCTGAAACGGTAAAGTAAAACGGTCAACTTCAACTAGAACCGAAACCACTGTCTATTCAAGGAAAAATACTGACAGAAAGGTGTTATTTATTTTCTTTCTTAAAATTCCCAAATCCCTCAGACATGTTTCGAAAATTATGTAAAACCGATTAAGACCGAGTCTCCATGAATCGCCATCCCGGGTCGGAGCTGAGACGGAACCCGCTATGATACCAAATTGTGAGACCCGCATCTTCGAAATAACTTAATAAGTAATAATCTTCTGAAATATCCACTTTATTACTTCTCAAAAGTCATCTCAACACCATAAATCCAATAAATAGAATAATATCTGAAAATAACGATAAGCATAAATTCTAGAAGTCTGAAATTGAAAGGAAATGAAAACGCCTAAAAGCACCAATCTGAAATGATCACTCATGATTGTCGATCTCACCTAAAAGGGAAACAAAGAGGGGTGAGGAACATGGGAGTCACTCAGAGAGGTATGGGATGCTAGACACGCAAACTCTAAACTAAAAATAGAACTCTCACTATGGAAGTTTAGCTTTAACATGAACACACACGATGCCTAAAGCATCACACAAAACAAACAATGCGATGTAGTCCATACACCCCGCATTCTCCTCATAAGGATATACATACTTTGCATCGATAGTACAGAAGTCCGTCTATATACCCCCGCAATCATACTCCTGCGTTGATATGCAAATGTCTCTGCACCCCGCAATCTCACACATCTGCGTCGATAGCCCAGACGTCTTTGGCCCCACATTCTCTCACATAGTCCTTATATTCATAACTATTATATATATATATATACCAACACTTAACATCAAACAATCCAATCAACGGTTGAATCCTCTAGACCCCTAGTTTTCCAGTTTACAATCAATATTCTAACTATCAAGCAAAACTCGATTCAAGCAAATGAACATGTTTGAGACTAAAAACTACGATAGGAAGAATTCTATACTAATACGAGATTTACGAAATAAACCTTCACCTTAGTAATGTGGAAAAGTGGTAATTATGAACTCACTGTGCTCAAATAGACTCCAAATCTGAAATCAGGGTGAAAAATTGAGTCAGAACAGCCTTTCGAACGGGTTAAAACGGATAACGGTAGCCTGGTCAAAAAAGTCAACTTGCTGGTCAAAGGTCAACCTGGTCAACTCTGACCCAAGCCGGTCAACCCTTGACCAAACTAAATTGAATTGAACCAGCCGGTTTACTTAAACCGAATTCAATTTCAATTGGACCACATTCAAATCATTTCAAACCGGTTTAGCATAACCCGAATTTAATTATTTTGTACAAGATATCAATTTAAAAAAACGGTTAACGCAAAACCAAACCGCAATTGAACCATCTCAACCGGTTGACCGTCGCCGATTTGACTAGGACGAGTTGGCGAATCACCGGCGAGTCTCCGGCGACGGTCACCGGCGGTGGACGGCGACTTACCGGAGTCAAACGGCAGCGGCGCATGGCGGCGCGTGAGATCCACGCACTGGACGTGCGGCGGAGGATGGTGGCGCGTGAGCTAAACGCACGGACCGACGGAGGCGCGTGGGTGCGCGTGTGGCGCGCGTCGCGGCGGGTCTTCCGGCTGATGTTGGTGGTTCGGACTCGTCTCGGCAAAGGGAAAACGGTGGTGGCCCTAGATTTCAAATAACAAGTGGTTAACGCGATATCGACGACTTACTAAACGACTACACAAAACCCATATTGGAAAAGGTGGGTTTCGATATACCTTTGACGGTTTGGGTGGGACGTCGGATCCGGTCTCAGACGGTTGGCGGCTGCAACGGTACGGCCTCAATCTCGACGACGCGCTCACTCTCTGTAAGGATATCACACTTAAGGATTTTTCTGAATAAAATAATGAGACGGCTTGTTTAAATAGAACTCACCTAGGTTTCCTGAAACCTTAATGGACCTTGTTGGGCCGCGTCGTTACAGCATTCTTACCTTTTCCTTAATACTGGCCGATTGAAACTCTTGTTGATGTCATCAAAAACTTACATGTTTTAAAATGGTGAATTTGTAAGTACAACGTTATAAAAATTATTCTGAAAAGCTCAACCCCCACCCCCACCCCCCCCACCCAAAGCCCTATTTAGGTAGGTCGGGCTTAGAATATTTTGAACTGGTCCAACTTTAAATATTTACATCTTGGCGGGTTCTGTGCGGGCTGGACCAGCACCGTTGAAATTTTATTATTTTTCATGCTTGAAATGATATATAGTGACACCATACCAAACACCATGGAAACTAGAAATAAGCATAAAGCATGGTAGCACAAAATGATTTCATTCAGTTCACCCGTAAGATGGATTGTGATGCAATGTTCTCATTCAGTAATTAAAAATATCCTAACCTCATTTGAAAATTATCTCATAACCGTCCCTCTAGACGTTTCTTTTGTAATAGACTCAAGTTTCCCAACAATAAAAGATGCTCGTGATTCATAAACTAATTTCAAACAATTCATAAACAAGGAAGGGAAATTATATATAAACCATTTTCATGTCTAGTTCCAGACACTTTCTTGTTTCTTGATAGATCTAGAACTCCTGCTCCAACCTTCTCTAGCTTGGCATCCTTATATATACTCTTTTTTGTTCTCTCCGAAAGCTTTTTCAAGTGATTGATTAGCACAATTCTGGTCGTTAGTACTCTATAATAAGCACTTTGAATCTTTTCTCATATCTTCAGTAGTTTAATACACATAAAACCAATGTTAGTCACTCTGAAAGTCTTCTGCCTTATCCCTAAAAGCAATTGCACCAGTCCCCTCTTCCGCAGCCTACGCAAAAAGCTCACTCGTAGCTACTTGTGCCATGTGTTCATCATAAATATCATTGTGAACAATCTTTTTGTGGAGCAGCACCAATTTATCACCTCTTCCACTAAAAGCATATCAAAGAACGACTAAACAAAGCATATTCTTCTTAAAAACATTCTTACATACGTGAATTCGAAAAAAAAAAATCAAGAAGTGAACATTCAATATTTAGTCCATGTGACAATCTAACTGATATGTTCATGAAGTTGGTTCCTATATAACAACATTCTGAAAACACGTTCATAGTATCGGGATGCGTCTACTAGGTGTTCTTTAAAAGAGAAGTTATGTCTATCATTCTATAAACAAAAATAAGTCATTGTATTCTTTTTCTTCATGGTTCTTATCCGATGGAGTTTTTCTATAAATAAAAAAATTTAACGAAATAGTGCATAGTATATGATGGATAATTAATAGGAAGTGTTAATTCGAGCTCAGATAAGCTGGGTTAGCTAAATCAACAAGTATACCGAGCTCAATTAGCTGGATCAACTTTCAGGGAGTTCAAATCAGCTGGGTGGAGTGTTTGGCGGTTGGGCTAGTTGCTCGGGTCCGAGGCGGTATTGGTCCCATGGTCGGAATTGGTGCGATCATGAACCATTACGGACGTAGGTGACAAAGACTTGGCATGTGGGGGAGAGCATGCTAAGAGGTTAGACAGTTAAGGGCCGAAAAATGCACCTATGAACAGGTGTCCATTCAGTTGGCCAAAAGGCACTTTTTCGCCCAAAACTGGTTATTGGCCGAATATTCTATAAATATGGAGCCTTGGGATCGATTTTGACACAGAAGTTTCTTAACTAAACACACAAAAACCTGATCAGAACCAAAGGCAAACCGAAAGAGAGAACTTGGTCGATTTGGAAGAAAGACTTGGTCAGAATCAAGTTTAGAAGGCGATTCGGCTGAGATTGCTTGAAGATCAATCCGGACATGGATACAAAGGAGAAAGAGAATCGTATTGGAACTGGAACTCTGAAACGCACATCTAAGGTGAGTGGATAGACCGAATAAGACATTGCCCATAGCCTTTGGGTGAATCATATTGGTTCTATGGACGATTGATGAAACGATTATGTCCTTCTCTCTTTACTTTATCATTTTCTTCTTTCTTCTGCATAAAACGATTGAGTAACTTGGTATTAGGTCCAAGTAAAGGACTATTGTTGTAAGTCAGTCTGATCACACGATCCATGGCCTAGGGGCTGGACGTGTTATATAGCGGGTCATAACCAATCGGCTTGATCGATGTAAGGGAGATTTGGGCTGGTTTGGTGGTTTGGATTGGTCTAGATCCGCAAACCGAACATATCTGATCGTCTAAATGACTAAGATAGTCAAGTATAATGAAGGGGAACACAGGTTGGACTTAGGATCAGTCTGGGCATAAGTTGCATGCATTAGAAACCGCTCACTAAGTTATTGATGGAATACTTATGTTTTGTTGGTTTCAGAACAAGAAGGTGATCGTGGGAAGGATCTGGCTTATCCGTGAAGACTCGCAATCAAGGATGGATGGGTGATTAGATAAACTAGTTTAGGATCAAAAAATTGTAATAGGTTATTAGCAAAATCTCAGCCTGTATTGAATCCTTTGTGACATAAATAAAGAACTCAGTTTATCCAAGCATACTCGAATCTGACTTAAGAATATAAAGACCTTAATAATGAAGTGTTTGCCTCCCTATGACATGGTCTAACCAAGGCACCTCAACAATTAGGATGCTTTATATACTCAAGGCTGAAGAAGATGTTTTCTACTCATAACCAACTACCACGAAGCTCCAAGCCTTTGCTAGGAAGTTTAATGTCCCTAAAAAATTCGTCATCTTATATGGCAGTTGAACACATGAAATATAGTTGTCACAACAAATTTGAATCGTCACCATATGCGACGTGGTAAAATTTGTCCAATATGTTAGGAGCTTAATGAGTTTGTAGCTCATGATATCTTTGAATGTCCATCAGCGCTTTAAGCGTGGGTTCAAGCAGCTACATTGTCTCATCTGAATATATTTCATGTGTACAGTATATACACTAACATGAATTATCTTTTTGGAGGAAAAATAGTATTAAAGATCTGAAGATGGGCAGGCCCATATCCATGTATAATTTGATATATTTGGAAAGAAATAAATGATAAACTATTAAGAGGGATTGATAGAGACCCATTTAAGAGGATAATGTATGCAGAAGGAGAATGTGAAACATGGTTCACGACAATAAACCAACTGCTTGTTTGACCCAAACAACAATAGCAACATCTCAAGTTTAACGCTTAGAGAATATACGTTCGTTGGATGGTTCTTAGACATCTACATCGATCTATAGTGGATATGGATGGATGTAGAAAGATATCACCGGACAGACACAACTTATGAGTACAAGAAATCAAAGATGGAAAAATCCGCATTACATTCAGAGTTGGATATGCTGGACAATGGAAAACATGATATATCATTGACCTGTCAACACTTTCTGACTGCAAAGACTTTATACTAATGTTAGGGGAACCTTAGGATATCCTATATTCCTTGGGGACAAAATGAGACTGCAAATATCTCATCTATTTCGGCCTCGTTAAATAACACATCAATCTTGAATAATAAAATAGCATTTTGTTGTAAAAAATCTTATGAAATTTAACCAACCGTATTAAGACTTAAGTTAAATCTTATAACAACAAACAATTTCGACAAAAAGATTGATAAAAAATAAAGAAAACAACCATGTAAAACGATTCACACATACTATTCATACCCTTCAATCTAAAATCATCAAATGTTTAAATAAATATTAATAAAAACATTTTTTTATGCGAAGCGTGACAAACCAATAATAAATATCTATACAATTCCACAAAGTTTAAATATGTTAAATGCAAACCCCATTCACAAACAAACAAAAGAAAAACCTTAATTTGATTTTGTCAAATGTTGACGGCATTACAATATAACATTCACACTTCTTCACAAAAAAAACCATTACCTTGCCCATGTCTTCTTTGTTCTTTTTCTCAAAATGTATGACATTACTTGACATATAAAATTGTTTGTATAAATTATGGCATGTACCGCAAGACCATATATAATCTATCAAAACTGAGTACAATTAGTACTTAATCCTAATTTTTCCTTAATATTTACAATTGACTGCCATTACCCTTAATCCTAATTTTAAAATTTTCTTAAACCATCTTAAATAAAGAATTTGATTTTAAATGACACGTTTGCACATCTCCTTATATCTAGGACGTTAGTATATATTATAAATTTTCAAGTTTCCATTTGTCATCTTGATATGAAGATCATGCTTAAAATAAAAGTAAATATAATTAAATCTAGAATATTAATTATAGCTAAACCAATATTCTGGCCTATCTACAAAAATATAAACGTGTATGCAAGAAACATATTTACATATAAAATAAATATTTGTTTTGAGAAGGGATTTAATATAAAATAAATTTTTATTGTTATAAATTAAAAAAGGTTCCTTGACTTTTCATATTACTATCATATAACATAAAACGTTTCAATCAATAAATTTAAATTCAGATATATGTTAAAACACACAAGGTAATAATTATTCTCGGTTAATCAATAATAGAAAATGAAAAATATTTAGATTCATTTTCTTACTCTACGCATATCTTTCAGATAAAAAATTTAGTCATAATACAAAAATAAATTTTGGAATATAACGACTAAATATACAAACCAATATATAAATCGTTTATATAAATACAAAATATGCAAGCTAATGTTTTTAGTCAAATACGAGCTAATATATAAAAATCGTTTATATTTATAAGTTATACATATCTCCCACCCCACCCCCAAATAATATAATACTATCAATCTATAGTGAGCTTATTCTAATATTCATGATGATCTCATTTATGATCTTACCCATCTGATTTATTTATATGTTAATGTAAATTTAATTAAATAAAATCTAACTATTATTTATATAATTGAAATAATAATAAAATAAACTTTAAGTTTCAATAACATAATATAACTTATTCGATATGTAGTTTTTTGTTTCTTTTAATTACTAATCTCAGTTTTAATTTTGATTTTTCAAACTAATAAAAATTGTTCCGACATGAATTTTAATAAATTAGTTAAATCTGACACACCAAAACTAAATCCAGTATATTATATAAAATTCTTTTTGACATTTATTAAATGTTTCTTTCATAAGTTTTGTAAAAGCATTAGTATAAAGCATATGTTATGTAAAAATGTTTAGCACATTTAAATATTAAATTTTGTTAAATATATATTAAGATAAAATAATTCTTAAAAATTATATTGCATTCATATTTTATTGAATATTAGTCCAAAACGTAACTAAATAAAATATATAAACAAACCATTTATGTAATGAAGGCTAGATACAATAAAAAATATCTTTTGCAAACCACACATTTTGTGTGTGTATAAATGTCATATTAAACAAATATATGTTTTATGCAAATGTTTAAAATATAGATTGCCAAAATATGAATATAATTTGAATATAAATAAAAACAGAACATCCGCACGAGCGTCCGGGTCAAACTCTAGTATAATATTATAATTACAGCCGAGAAGAAAATCAAAACAGTACAATATGTATTTCCTGTGGAAAGCTAGGAATGATGAACTCTTCAAAGGAATAACGAGAGAGGCGATGGAACTAATTAGACATGCTCTTAGTGAATGTAATGCTTTGTTTGAGACAAAATTAACAACAAGTGATGGTGTGCTCCCAGTTCCATCACAACAGACCCAAGATACACAAGTCGTATGCTTACGTAGTATTCTTTTTGGTAAATGGTTTTCGGACAGCGGAATCACAGTATAGTGGTTAAGATGGGCGATAATGGAAAGGAACAAATCTTAGGGTTGAGGAACTATGAGAGATGCTTGTCTCTATTACATTATGAACTAGAGACTCTCATCTGGGCTATGGAGAATATGTCTCAACACACTTCGTGTCAGTACTTCAGAACAAATTGCACGGATTTAATGTCTATGATTATGGATCCAAGAGCCTAGCCAAGTTTTCCACGAAATTAGCAAAATTCAAAGTTATTAGAAAATGGTTTCAAAGACTTCAAAATCTTTCATGTCCCAAGGACTCAAAACAGGACTGCAAACGTTTTAGCCAAGACTGATCGAATTTTCTATAAGAATCTAGTTTTTGTTGATTGTTTTATTCCGATTTGTATTTTTAAGTCGTCTCTAATTTGAGTGATAGATTAGTCTTTTGGTGTAAAAGAAAACTATACAATATGTACTTATCTTTGAGAAGAAAAAGTTAATTAGTTGTCTGTAAATTACATGACTCTAAAAAAGCCAAATCACATCCACAAAGAGGATCCAAATGAATTATATCCTTTTAGCAAAACTATGAAGTATATGAAACGAAAACGCAGATCAGTATCGACAATAATGTTACAAATGTTCCGTTCAATCACCGAAGAAGCAGATATGAGATTATCTGCTTCGAGTGAGTAAGCAGCTCCTGACCCATCTTTCACTTTGATGCTTGACGAACCTAACCAAACCCACAAAAAAAAAACATATTAGTTTCTTTGATCTGTCGTGCTTGTTCTCAGTGTGTTAGATACTTACAGTTGTGCTCTGCCCATCCAATGACCTCATTGTCAAGGTCGTATACTACTAACTTGTTCGAGAGCACCAAATCTACATATGAAGAAACCGAATTTAAAGTCGGATACATCAACAATAAATTAAACAACCTTTGCTTTGGTATGGTTTATATCTAAATGCTACCACCTAACATCTGTCACTTTCGTGTTAGCCGTTAGGACAAAATGAAAGCAAAAATGATCATAAGTCTATATAGAGAAGATGATAAATATCCGATAGCTTGATTTGTAAATTTACCTCCTAAAAGGATTAAATCAGATCCATCCTGAGTCGTCATTCCACCAGATTGCCAACCAAAGCAGTACATGTCTTCCTGTTAGAGAAAGCAAAAGAGAGGGCGGACAATTTGTGTATGAGACATACAAGAATGTTCTGCCGATATAAACACATTAAAGTAAAAAGGTGGGTGTTTGACTTACACGAAGTGAGAAAAGATAGTCTTGCGGATAAACAGTCAGTTTAAGTGAGTCCTCGAAATGAAGATTGACTACCGGAAATGCTTTATTTGTGCTGCAGGTACAGGGAAGAATATTATTAGCACATCCATTAAATAATTTTTTTTGAAAAAAAGGTAATAAATTAGATCTTTAGGAAGAAGATGGTGTATACATGCTCGAAACAGGAAGCAAGTCATCTTACTTGGAAGTGAAACTGAAACACGCAAAAGTCTCTTGTACCATGTGAAGTTTCACCGGTGTCCGAGCAGTAATCTAATATTATTTGCAGAAAATAACATGTTAAGGCTGTGGTTATAAAATAGAAACAAAGAGAGAAAGAGAGAGAGAACAAAGATTTTGGGACCTGTTTAAGTAGTGAGTTGTAGAGATCCTGTGGTAAGTAGGCTAAAGTTGTACCACTGTCAATTATGGTTCCTCCATTCCCGCCAAAACTAGCTATGCTTGGTGGGAGATCAAGAGGTTCACCATCCACATCTATTGCCTTTAAAATGACGTTGTAGTGTACCCTAAGAAATTATTGGATCAAGTTAGTACAAAGAAGCAAGAGAGAGAGAGAGAGAGAGAGAGACAGAGTTGTTAGTTACTTCATAGATCACAACAGAGTCAAACTAAGCTCACTCTCTCTCTCACTTACTGATTAGGAACTAAAGGAGTTGTTTTCACCACAGGAGACTCTACTTCCCCAACAGCAAAAATTCCACCTCCATTCACATTGTCCAAGCAATGTGAGAAGACTCTATTGACATTACCCGCGGCAGCTAGTTGCGAAATGATTGAGGTATTTGCTTGTCCAAATCCCATAATTCCATCAACGGCTGAGTCAGTTTGCCCAAGTTGCCCAGACTGATTGCTTCCACACCTGTCTCAATCACAAAGGGAATCGTAACCCAGGGAAAGAAAAAAAAAAAAAAAAAAATTGAAATGGCTATGCTCTCACCCGAATATCACTTCCTGCGAAAGGGGTGCAGTTCTGAGGTTTCCAGTGACTTGATCCAAAGTAATGTTATCCTTGACAAAATCTCCATCACTTGTGCTTCCATCTCCATACACAACATGATAGCTACATGGCTTCTTCTTTGGTTCGCAAGTGTCTGATTGTGAAATGAAGGAACAAAAATCATCTTCACATCCAACTTTCTTCCAAGTCGAGGAAGCTTTTGAGTCATACAACCTTAGAGGTATCTGCGTACCCAATAAAATAAAAGCTGCTGAGAATCTAAAATAATGATAATAAGCTTAACTCAAAGAAGCAAAGCATACACCGAGATCCGTTTTGACAGGACATTTAGGACAAGGTGCACAATTGACCCAAAGTATATCACTTCCTGTATCAACTTGAACATGGTAATCCTTTGGCGGTGATCCAAGCTTGATTTTCGTCAAGTACAAACTGAATTACAAAAAAATCAATAATGTAATTAAGATCACATTCTATGTAGCTAAAGAGATGTAGAAGAAGAGAACCCAATTGAATCAGCGCGGCTATCCCCACCAAGAGGGAGATCAACGTTCGCAAGCATTCTAGCGTGACGGAAGCTGTCGTGAGACTTGAGCTCCGATAGCTGCTTATATTTGCCGGCGAACTTATGCCTCACGTTAAACACGATATTCCCGGTAGAAAATTGGACCATGAAAACCACCCCTAAAATGCCTAAAGTTAGACTCAGATCCATCGCGTTAATGTAAAACAAGAGATTATCTCCGCTCCGAGAAAGAAAATGGAAAATTTGAAGTATTGACTTTTTCTTTCTGAAAATTTTATTTTAGATTTGGTATATAAATTGAATTTGAAAACATAAACGAAAGGAATCAAGAGAGGAAGGGAGGGAAATGCAAGAGAAAGCGACGCGTTTTCAACGGTAAATTTTAAGCATATTTATAGGAAACTTTTTATAAAAGAGTTTTCGCTTTCTTTGTCTCTTTTAGCTTTTCTCTCTTCACATCTTCACGTTTTCCTCACCTAATTTTTGTTGGATAGAAACATGGGTGGATTTGCCAAATAACCACAATGAAACACAAAATGAATACTATTGTCATAGCAACAAAAATGTATCATTTTGACGAAAATACATCTGTGAACAAAATAAATGATGAATAATATGGAACCAAATGCTATATTATATTTTAGAAACCATTTTTAGAAACTATATGGAACTAAAATGTGATATATCTTTCTTAGCTCTTAAATTTGTTCCTTAGTAAAACATGACTTAAACGAATAACGAGTTTTGTGGAAGCAAGTTTCACTTCACTCTATACCCAAACCAAAAATTCAGTTCAGTGTTATTAAGATCCAAAAGAAAACAGTAGGCCCACGAAGGTCGAAAGCACATCCCAAGTTAAAGAGACGGTTCATGCGGAATTGACATGATCAAAGGCAAAACATAAAGAAAATTAATGCATTATTAATGACATGGCCGGCCATCAAGATTCACCTCGTAAACACCTATAAAAAGGAATCCAAGAAGAAGGACAACAGTCCCGCAGTCTTCAATAGAAAAATTCATAGTCTCAAGACCTTTGTAATCTCTTCTTCTTTGATACCCTTTGTATTCCATAGTTATATTCTAATTACATTATCAATCAAATGCACGTTTCTCATACATAATCATCAGTCTATACCTTTATCTTAGAATCTTTCATATACACATCGTCCTAATCCGTACCCTATTTTCTTAGTAGATTCTTAGATCCATCCTTTGGCGCTAGAAAGAGGGGAGGGGAGGATTCATCATAAATTCTCTGAAGATTCCGACGTTAAATGCAGATCACAGTGACTAGAAAAACGCATTTAGTGCTACAGGAAACAACTCAAACGTTAATGATCCCCAAAGCGAATTGCAGCAACTTAACCCGAACAACACACCATCCACCCAGACTCCACTGCTCAACTCAGATGGAAATTTGATTGTCTAACAGCCTGGAGAGCAGGACTTCAGCCCATACGGACTCCCACTCATTCCACCATCTCAAAGGCGGATTCACCAACAACACCAATCATTGATACATAAGCCTTATTAGCCAGGCACAAAAAATTACGATTTGTTCTTTCTGTTTTGCTTCAACGTGCAGGTCAGCAGGATACTACATGACAGCAAGTCCTGCAACGTCTAGAGCAAATCACTTAGACCCAAGTGGAGAAAGCTTGGATCAATAACTAACTAGCCCTATCGCCAAGGACTCCACTAAAGACAACCTTAGGAGGACGTACGACTTCAACATGACTCAAAAGGTCGAATAGTAATCATGGATCTGTCCCAGATGATGAAGCAGTGTCTCAGGAGGTGACATCGGTGATCTCAAAGAAAAATTATCCCAGGCCCAAGCTGAACTCCAAATGATGAAATCCTAGTTCCATCGAGCCACCAGCTCAGCCCCTGGAGTAGATAAAGTCAGAGAAGAAATGCAGAGAGCGTCATTTACAGATCGCATCACCAGCATCCCTCTCCCAAGCATCAAGCTCAAGACTCTCCTTTACGAGAGAAAACAGACCCTCGAACTCACATGACTGCTTTCTATATTACTATGGGGCAAATTCGCTTCAATGATGGAACGGGACACTGGCCTCTACCAACTTTATATTGAAAATTGGCAGGGGCAGCTTTCAACTATGTTTATGAATTATTACTCTATGTTAATAGAGAAAGGATCTTCTGATACCGATTAGTGAATGATGTCAAAAAAGGGAAAAGAGTCACTCCGCCCTTCATCGGAAGGTTCAAAACCATCATTTCCATTATTGTCGTCAGTGATGGTGCGGGCATATCCACACTGCAAAATTCCTTACGGTACAAATCATAGTTCTTTGAATAACTCTTACTTAACAAACTAGCCATGCTGGAAGACGCTCTCCACCAAGATTCAAGATATATGGAAATGGAAGAAGAAAATAAAGTGCTTGCAGATAACATGCGCCCGCATCAAAATCCAAGGAAAAAGCACACGATGAAAATGACAACTGACAAACCGGACGTGGAAGATCAAGGACAGACGGAGGTTCCTCCAAAGATCAGACCTGTAAGGTGAGAAAATCGAGCAAATAAAATGATAGCACGAAGAAAGAAACTTCAAAACCTCTAATGAAAAACCAAGTTTGTACACTTGAAACATGGAAGAGGGCGAATAGATTACTCCAATTTCGCGATTACCGTAACAGATGATACAGTCAAACTGATCTTCTATACTGCAAGTTATAGTGGTTGTAATAATACTTTAGATTCAATTCTTGGACCATTTTTACATGTTTTTTAATGAGAACTCTAAAGGCGGACTCAATCAATGATATCAAGCTAAGACAGATCGGTTGGGTTAAAATAAGAAAATCAAATAAAGCAAGTAAAAGTAGATGAATTGGTTTGGTTTCAGATTATAAAAGATCTAAGCCTAGGACGATGGGTCAGGTTCCAAGCGATCAAGAGCCAATTAACTATTCTAGGAACAATTTCAAACAAATCTAGAACTCTAAATACACATCAAGATCAACCCAGTTTCATGGAATCTCCCCTTTTGTCAAGCAATCTTAATGGCTATGTCATTTGGATCAGAAAATGATGACAAACATTAATGCGATTCGATTAGTTCACAAAACACCTTAACATTTATTTTGACTGGTTATGAAGAGTTGCCCATTCATGTTATTTCTAGCAACCTAAAAAAACATTTAATAAATAAATTAAACCTATAATCATACACTAAGTGATCAGTTTAATGCATGCTTTAAGTTCAACACTGAATGGAGACCATCATAACAATAAGTTATCAGTATCTTCCATGTGCACATCCTAATGGTGAGAATAAGGATGTGTTGTCGCAGATGTGCTGCCTCTGGTACGCTAAGCAGAAGTATTGGCGGGTGTTTCAGCACACAAGTACTCAGGTAATGGAAAGAACATGATGTTGTCGACCTCTCCCAGATGATTGATGTGGAGTTTAGGCAACTTGCATAAGAGCTTATTTTTCCATGTCATAAAAGTGGTATATTGTCTCATCTTTCAAAATCATACACTTGATGAAATATGGTATATCGATGAACTAAGGTGTGGGTTCCATCTTGTAGGGACTGAGATCGATCTCAAAATGTCTGAACACTAGTGTGAGCAAGCTTCCACATCGCTCTGTCTTGCCACTCCCTCTTTCTAGCACTCTTCTTTTCTTGTTTGTAAACATTTTAGCTAGTAGAAATCCAACATTCAACTCGAGCTCAACAGGGTGGTTCATTACATGTTCTCCAGTAAGATTTCCTCTTACCCCTGAATAAAATATAATCAGCTTATCATTCCTGACCTTAGAGGTACCTTGTTTCGTTAACAACATTTTGTTGTAGACCTTGGCAGCGATTCAGAGAGTTGGGTTGTGGATGGCCGATTGGTTCGCTTATCACGACCTAAACTCCCTTAATTCTATGAGATCCCAGAAAGCACCTGAGGGTGGATTTGTTTTTGGAAAAGAGGAGGAGATCTCGTAGGTTAAAGTTGATGGTGGAGTCAAAACAGATCTGAGAGTATTTTTTGGTAAATCTCCATGTCTGACTTTTCTTCATTTGGTATCCATCTTGTTGCTTACAGCTTTTACCTTTTTCTTCATCTGGTAAACAGATCTGAATGTGTTGAAACTGATGGAAGTTTTAGGTTTCAGGTTTTTGAAGAATTCCTAGAAGACTTCTTGGAAGACTTCATGCATGCGAATTTTTCCGAAGTATTCCAGGAAGTCTTCTACCATAAGACTTCTCTGAAAGACTTCTTTGAAAGTCGTCTAATCAATCTAAATGTTTTACTATTAATTATAAACTAACATGTACAGACTTCTTGCGACAATTAGAAGACTCCATATAACACTAAAAAAAACTTCCCGGGAAGTCTTCGGTTAACTTTTCTGGAAGTCTTTTACAAAAAGTCAAATTTCTGACAAACTTCGGTCAATTTCAAAACTAACATGTTTATTCAAAAATACTTCGCGAGAGGTCTTCTCTGCTTTTTGTTAACAAAGAAAAGTTAGAAGAGTCTTCTCTAAAAAAAACACACAAAGTTAATTGCACAACTAACCTATACATTGACCAGGAAGTCTTCTCAATACCGAAGACTTCTAGAGAAGTCTTGTTGGCGAACAGATCTGAAAAATTCAAATCTTCTGAGGCTCGTTTTTAGCATCTCCAAGCAGCTAAGCACACATAACTTCTTAATGAAAGACACCCACTCGTTTTTGACCAAGAATCACGAACTTGAGTAACTCTAATAAACTAATAAAATTTGAAACAAAAAGTTGGGATTTTGGGATGAAATAAGATAGGAATTGAAAGGGAAATGGTTTGTGTGTGTAAGAAATAAGAATATGAAGACGTTGATTTTAGGTGCATCAAGAGCTTGTAATGGTTGTTCATGGTGGTTGTTGGTATATTGATGACAATGATAATGTTGTAAATAAAAGAAGAATGTGGGGGCTGGAATCCACACCGTCTATTTCTGTAAAGTTTGGAAAGTAAATCGGAGGGAAATGAGGAAAACCCTAGTTTCCCTTGAGATCCCTGACTCTCTGCTGAAAACACAAAATAAAGAAGAAGACAATAACCGAAAAATCAATGAAGATTGCGCAGAGGCGTTTTATTAAATGATGAAGATGAAGTTAGAAGATATATCCAAAAAAATAAATGAGCAGAGAAGTTCCACGTGATAAAATCGTGTGTGGGCTTTTAGTCTCGTTCTAGGCCCTTCACGGGTCGCTTTTCGACTTAAGCGTTTTTTTTATTTAACGATGACGATTACGAAAAGGAATCCGAACTTCTCGTATAAGAGAGACAATCTTGATATGTTGTCGTTTTATACGATCTTCTCGTATAAGATAGACAACTTGATATGTCGTTGTTTTATACAATCTTCTCGTATAAGATAGAAAACTTATGACGTTGCCGTTTTATACGATCTTTTCGTATAAGATAGACAACTCAAGACATTATCATTTTTATACGATATTCTCGTAGAGTGTTGACGGTAACTCCGATTGAGATGAAACGAGAGCAAGGCTGATCCGTTCTCGGAAGGGAAGCCTGTACCGAGGGATTTATGTAGGTTAGCTGGTTTGGCTTGCCGAACGGCCAAGGGATGCATGATGGCTAGTCCACCTCGCCTGTCAGTTGAAGGGGATTAGTCCTCTTTGCCCGACGATGAGGCAAACTGTGTGCGGTTCACTTCGCCCGATGGGCGAAGTGAGCATTGCGCGGTTCACTTTGTCCAACGGGCAAAGTGAGCTGTGTATGGTTCACTTTGCCCAACGGGCGAAGTGAGTTGTGCGTGGTTCACTTCGCTAGTCGGAATCAATGGTTAAGATTAGTTTTCCTCGAAAAACGTTTTCCGATTATTTTAATACGGAAAATTGGTTCTACTGTTTTTTCCTTCTATAAGTAGTGATCTCCCCTCTTCGTTATCTCCACACTCTTCTCTCTCTTGAAAGTTCCTTTGCATCTTTCCTTAGAAATTTTTTTCTCCCAAGATGTCTTCTTCCAACGTTGTTCAGAAGAATGGTGATGTTGAGATGAGAAACGCTGCCGGTGCGTTCTCGTCGGACCCTCCAGCCACCCCAACTGTTCCGGCGCACATTTCTGAGTTTCTCTCTTTTGAGAGGGGGTTGACCGGACAAGATTCTATGGTGGTTCTGGAACCCATCAGTGTTGTTTCTCCGGACCTTGTGGCCGCTGCAGATGCCCCGGCCTCAGAGGCGAGTCTCCCACGCGACACTGCTCCTAGGGAGGTGATCGTTGCGGGTACACTTACTCCTGAGGTTGAAGTCCAGCCGACGGGTTCCTCGACGACTCCGATCCAGAACGTTGACGTCGAACCAGCTCACGAGTCGATGCCTCCTGCCCCGGCCAGGAAAGAGATTGTCTTAGGATTGCCTGCCCAGAGCGCACCCTTGCTCGTTGCGTCAGAGAGCCACAAGAGGGTGAGTGCTAACCCAGACCCGACCACGAAGAGAAGGTGCACTAAGGCCGCTGAAGCTGGTCCTTTGTCTGTAAAGGCGTCCGCCACTGGTCCGATGTCCCGACATCGCATCAAGGTGCATGTTTTGGAAAAAATTTAGAGTCTTTTCCTATCGTTTGTTCACTAATCATCGCCATGCTTTGCAGTTTTTCTTGCTGATTGATGGGATGATAAATGAATGCGGATCGGAGGCAGGCATCTTACAAAGGAGTTAGAGGAGTCTCGAGAGAGGGTGTTGCAGTTTGAGGAGAATTTTGAGACCATCGAGGATGCTCATTACCTGGAGTTAAACCAGCGCGAGTCTCGGATAAATGAGCTGGAGCGAGACCTTGGGAAGACCTTGAGCTCCTTGCTTAAGGCGAAGGAAGCCAAGGCGGCCAAGTCCTCGGAGCTGCGAAGACTGAATACCAAGCTCAAGAGTGGGGAAGGATCCGCGATGGGTGTGCTTGGAGAGACCCGGAAAGCCATGCGTGCCGAGTTATAGAACCGTCTTGCGAAGATCGCAGAGTCACTTGACTCCTTAGCAGCCGTATGTTCCAGGGATGTGGCCTTGGCGGGAGTCAAGGGACTGATTCAGTCGTTGCTCAGCGATGCGCCTTTATCCCCAAGGGCCGAGGAGGCAAGTCTTTCAGCTCGTCGAGCAGAGCTGATAGCCGTGGAAGGAGATTTTGACTTAATCCTTGCGGGGTTGAAGTCAAAGTCTGTCCTTCCTACTTGCTTAGACGACCAAGAGGGTCAAGATCTGGAGGCTAAGGGAGAAGAGGTTGGCGTGGTTCTGAGCTCCGACGGGGGTGAATGGTGAGGATGCAGCTCTGGTTATGGAGGATGATTGATTTCGAGGTCTCTGCGTTAGACATTAGTTTTATGATGTTTGTTGCTTATCTTTGATTCGGCCGAGTGTGGCCTTTATGTTTTATTCGGGACTGGCCGTTGGTGGCTTTGAATCCTTTGTCATTTTTTCGCTTTTGTACGAACCAGGCTTTTATAAAAAGAGGTTTGCGATTGACGAGCGTGTCGTGTAATTGCGTGCAAACGGAAGATTAGGAGTTGTCATCTCGTTACCAAATCTTACTTGTAGATTGTTTTGTTCGTTGCTCGTTCGAGATGTGTGAAAGAAACTCAGGAGCGTTTAGATTTGAACGAAGAGACATGCTTTCAGGATCTCGTATCTTTTGATATTTCATGCCTTGAGACGTTAGAGACCAGTGTGCTGGGTATGGTCCTTCCCAGTTCGCTCTGAGTTTTCCTGTGTTTCGCTCGATGGTGTTCTGGAAAACTTTTTGGAGGATTAAATCGCATTCCTTGAATATGCGGTGCCGTACGTTAGCGTTGTAGTACCTAGCTTCCGCCTGCTGGTAGTTCTAAATCCGTATTAGAGCTTGGTCTCGACGTTCATTGATTAAGTCAAGTTCATCGAGCAGCATCAGATTGTTAATATTTTCCGTTCTGGGAGCAGTCTTCTGCGTACTCCAGGAAACTCGACTTCTTCTGGGATCATACATTCCGCTCCGTAGACGAGAGCGAAGGGGGTTTCTCTTGTTGCATGCCTCGGAGTCGTGCGATGTGACCAAAGGACTCCTTCGATTTCTTCGGCCCATCTTCCTTTCTTGGCGTCCAAACATTTTTTGAGATTGTCGAGAACGGTTTTGTTAGTGGTCTCAGCTTGGCCGTTGCACTGTGGGTATCTCGAGGTTGACTTGGTAAGTCGGATTCTCCTCTTTTCGCAAAAGGCCTCGAATCTAGTCGAAATAAAATGAGACCCGTTGTCCACTACGATCTCGTAAGGGACTCCATGTCTGCAGACGATGTTTCTCCACACAAAGCTTTCGACTTGGGCGTCTTTGATGCTAGCATATGATTCTGCTTCGACCCATTTCGAGAAAAGGTCGGTCAGGACAAGCAGGAAACATTTTTACTTTGATCTGTGCATAGGCCCGACTATATCCATTGACCATATCATGAATGGGTATGGTGCTGAGATAGATGACAAGACTTCCGCAGGCTGATGAATGGTGGGCGCGTGCCTCTGGCATTTTTCGCATTTCCGCGCAAAGATCTTGCAATCTTTGATCATCGTTTGCCAAAAGTGTCTGTGGCGCTTGATTTTGATTGCGAGTGATCTTCCAACAGAGTGGTTTCCACAGGATCCGGAATGTATCTCTACCATTATCTTTAGTGCCTTTTCGCCTTCGATGCAGGTCATGAGCGGTCCAGAGAACCTCCATTTGTAGAGTCCGCCCTTGACGACAGCGTATCGTGAGGCGTGGCTTCTGATCTTTCTGGCGGCCCACTTTTCCGCTGGGAGTTTCCCGTCAACGATATAAGCGAGGATTGTGCTCATCCAAGGTTTACCGAATCCGTACTCTGATTTGTCGAGATCTCGCGTTTCTCGGATTTCAGTCTTGTAGACATCGCCGTCGGTTGAGTCAATCAGATTTATGCCAATGGGAGGCCCGATGCTCGGGTGTTCTATGAACTCTACGGGAATCACTCTGCTCAGACCCGGATCCGAGCTGGATGCTAAGGCAGCTAGAGCATCAGCCTGGGCGTTTTCTGCGCAGGGAATTCGGGTGAGAGCGAACTGATCGAGGCTTTGAGCTAAGCTCTGGACGATTTTTAAGTATGCATCCATTCTTTCGTCCCTTGCTTTGTATTCGCCGCTAAACTGACTAGCTATGAGCTGGGAGTCGCAATAGGCGTGGATGTTTCGTATCTTCAGGCCATGGGCTAACCGTAATCCTGCGATCAAGGCCTCGTGTTCGGCCTTGTTGTTTGAGGCGAGGAACATTAATCGGAATGATTGTTCGAGAACTTCTCCTGTCGGCGAGGTAAGTCTGATCCCAACCCCAAAGCCTTGTTTAGACGAGGACTCATCGACGTGGAGAGTCCAAGTCGAGGTCGGTTCTTGGTTTGTGGTGTATCCCGTGGGGAGTTCTACCAAGAAATCAGCGAGTACCTAGGACTTTTCACTGAATTTTGGCCGATACTCGACGTCGTACTCGCTGAGTTGATTGCCCATTTTGTTAATTTTCCAGATTGAATGGGGCTATGCAAGATAGTGCGCAACAGGAACGACGTGAGTACGACGATTGTATGAGACTGGAAGTATGGCCTGAGCTTTCATGCTGACATCACGACTGCTAGTGCCAGTTTTTTCATCATGGGATAGCGACTCTCCGCGTCGAGTAAAGTTTTTCTCACGTAGAAGATGGGCTTCTGTTCGCCCCGCTCTTCTCGTACGAGAACGCCGCTGATGGCTGTGGCTGATACTGCGATGTACAGGTACAGCGGTTCTCCTTCTATGGGTTTTGTGAGTATTGGGGGAGTAGCCATATAGTGTTTCAGCTGTTGGAAATCTTTTTCGCACTGCTCGGTCCACTCGAACTTCTTATTCCCCCTTAAGGTGTTGTAGAAAGGTAGACCCTTGTCTGTTGAACGAGAGATAAAACGGTTAAGTGCGACAACTCTCCCAGTTAATCTCTGCACTTCATGCTTCGTTCTCGGGAGGCCATCCCGATCAGAGCGTTGATCGGTTTTCGGTTGGCCTCGATACACGGTAGGTAACGAGATATCCAAGGAATTCTCCCGATGCTACACCGAATCTACTCTTTGCAGGATTCAGTTTCATGTTGCGGAGATTCAGTCTCCTGAAGCATTCTTGGAGGTGAGTGATATGGTCTTTTTACTCAAGGGATTTTACGAGCATATCATCAATGTAAACTTCATCATTTTTCCGAGTTGTTTGGAGAACATTCTTTTGACGAGCCGTTGGTAAGTCACACCAGCGCTTTTAAGACCGAATGGTATTACTTTGTAGCATTAAGTCCCGCGGTCGGTAATGAACGCGTTTTTCTCCTGATCGTCCGGGTTCATCATAATTTGATTGTATCCGGAGAACGCGTCGATGAAGGACAAGAGTTTTTTTCCTGCCGTGGCTTCGACCAGTCGATCGATATGTGGCAGCGGAAAGCTATCTTTAGGACACGCTTTGTTAAGATCAGTAAAATCGACGCAAACTCGCCACTTCCCGTTCTTCTTTTTGACAACGACCGGGTTAGCGAGCCAGTCGGGATACCAAACTTCTGTTATGGATCCGACTTTGAGGAGTTTTTCGAACTCGTCATTGACTGCGTTGGCGCGCTCTGGTCCCAACTTTCTCCTCCTTTGTTTGACGGGTTTGAAAGTTGGGTCAACATTGAGCTCGTGACATGTGATTTTAAAGTCGATTCCCGGCATGTCTTCTGCTGCCCACGCAAACGTGTTCAAGTTATTTTTCAGACAATAAATTAGCTCGATCTTCACAGACTCGCTCAAGTTTGCGCCGATCTCGACGCAGCGTTCCGGGAACGTTTTGTCGAGCGGGTTCGCAGGCTGGTTCACGTGTCCCATAAGGTCTCGGCTGCTCGTGACTGCCAAAAGAGCTCGGTTTCGTCTTGTTTTGGGAAGTCATCGCCGGCAGACAATTTCCTTCTCTTTCTTGGAAGAATCTCAGCCGATGGACTTTTGCCCTTTAATTATGCGGAGAAGCAGATTCGTGAGATTTTCCGATTTCCCCAGATTGTCTCGATCCCGCGAGGTGTAGGGAATTTGAGACACATGTGGTAAGTTGATGCGACTACTTGCATAAAGCTCAACCACGGAGTTCCCACGATCGTGTTATATGATGATGGTCGATCGATAACCACGAACTCCACGATTTTATCTATGTTGTCGGCTTTAACCGAAAGGTTAATTGCGCCGAGTGTCATGGTAGCTTCTCCCGAGAGTCTTACTATATCGGGTTTGGATCTTCCGAGATTTTGGATGGATCAATTTCCATTTTCTTGAGAGTGTCTTTGAAGATAATATCGGCCGCGCTTCTGGTATCGACCAGTATTCTCGCAACATCGATATTCTGGATCGTCAGCTCGATGACAAGGAGATCGCTGAGAGGTTTAACCTGATCGGTCGTTGCTCTCTCATTGAAGAAGATGATGTCGCCGTCGATTAGGTTAGGCATATTGCTTCTCAATCGTTTTAGGGTTTTTAGCTAGAGAGTAAACCCCCTCCTTTTAGCGCCAAACTGTGGGGGCTGGAATCCACACCGTCTATTTCCGTAAAGTTTGGAAAGTAAATCGGAGGGAAACAAGGCAAACCCTAGTTTCCCTTGAGATCCCTGACTCTCTGCTGAAAACACAAAACAAAGAAGAAGACGATAACAGAAAAATCGATGAAGATTGCACAGAGGCGTTTTATTAATTGATGAAGTTACAAGATCTATCCGAAAAACAAATGAGCAGAGATTTGTCAACAATAACAATCGAGGAACAAAAACAGAAAAACGTTCAAAGTATAACTTGCTAATCTAGCCGCCGCAGTTCTAAGTTCATAAAGCTAACAGGAATGCCCTCGGTCTAAAAATCTGATCCCCTGCGCGTTTGACCTCCCCTCTCCTTATATATTCCTCTTATGTCGGTTCCAATTCCCGGATTTGCCCCTAGGTCGAGTTTATCCCTTTGCAGAAAACTTCCTTTTCCTCCCAATCTTCGTATTTATCTGGAAAACTTGACATTTATCTCTTTTGGATCTTAACATTTATCTTCTCCTGCAGATAAGGGATAGACCATCATTCCGGTTGGGCTTGGTACCTGATAAAATTGTGGTTGGGCTTTTAGTCTCGTTCAAGGCCCTTCTCGGGTCGTTTTTAGACTCAAGCGTTTTTCAATTCATCGAAGGAAAGCTCCCGAAACGATGCTGATTGCCAAAAGGAATCCGAACTTCTCGTATAAGAAAGACAGTCTTGATATGTTGTCGTTTTATACGATATTCTCGTATAAGATAGACAACTTGATATGTTGTCGTTTTATATGATCTTCTCGCATAAGATAAACAATTTATGACGTTGCCGTTTTATACGATCTTTTCGTATAAGATAGACAACTCAAAACGTTATCGTTTTATAAGATCTTCTTGTAGAGTCTTGACGGTAACTCCGATGAAGATGAAACGAGAGCAAGATTGATCCGTTCTCGAAAGGGATGGCTGTACCGAGGGATTTATGTAGGTTAGTTGGTTTGGCTTGCCGAACGACCAAAGGACGCATGATGGCTAGTACACCTTGCCTGTCGGTCGAAGGGGATTAGTCCACTTTGCCCGACGGGCAAGGCAAACCGTGTGCGGTTCACTTCGCCGGATGGGCGAGGTGAACCGTGCGTGGTTCACCTCGCCCGTCGGGCGACGTGAACGGATCTGCTTTGCCCGATGGGCGAGATGATTTGTGTGACGTTTGCTGAATGGATATGACGACATGTTTCCTGAGAAAGTAGTATTTGCCGCTGATTTCGAGATGACCGTGTTTGACCCCAACAAAGAAGATGAAGATGAATGAGTAAAACAATCATTTTAAAAAATAAATAAAAAATAATATTATTTTCAAAATTAACTTGCTTATGTGATGAATATGACAGATGAAATTACCAAAATAGGCATGTATTACTTTTGGTGTTACTTGAAGTTTTGAGTCATTTGAAAGATTGTTACGAGTTACTTTTAGAATATAGTTTTAACATTTATTTTATTTTATATAATTAGGTTATTGTATATTTATCATTATTTTACCATAACTAGGTAGTGACCCACCTCTTGCACGAGTTGAGATCATTATTAAAATGTGTAAATTATGTAATTATGATTATGTATATTATATTTTTGTTTTTGTTTTTAAGGACTATTATACAGTTTTTTGAAAACTGGACCAGACCGACCGATCCAACTAGTCAGCCTATGACTTGCTTTTCTAACTGATTTCAGGTAATGCTAAAAACGGATTTAAGTTAAATAAATAAATTTGGTCAAAACCGGCCAAGCTCGCTAAAACCGGTGATTCAGTTTGATATTAAAATCGAGTTTTCTCCAATTCAAATAAAATTTTGGAATTTAAAAAAGAAAATCATAAAAATTATGTTGTTTTCTAATATGTATTTAAATAAATAAATTTTATCATATTTTATATTATTTTGGATTATTTATTTTAATTTAATATCACTTTTAGATTCTAACAATGTATGAAGTTGTATCAAAATAATTTCATAGGTATACTTATGTATATATATATATATATATATATATATGTATATAGTTACTTAATTTAAAATTAAATCTAAATATAAGCTACAATGATGAGTCAATGTCTGGTCTGGTTTCAAAACAATGTTATTATATATATTATAATTAAGTTGAACATTGTACCACATTTTTGAATTACTAAATATTACTTCCTCTGTTTCATATTAAGTGTCACTTTAGCTTTGTGCACACAGATTAAGAAAATAATTAATTTTACATATTTCTATAAAAACACAATTACCCATACACCTAACCATATTTCAACCAATAGAAAAATAAATTACACTATTAAACTAATAAATTTTGCATCAAAAGGCGAAAACGACACTTATTTTATAACAAAAAAATCTCTACAACGACACTTAATAGGAAACGGAGGGAGTAAGATAATTGACAATTTACGTTGCTAGAAATTATAAATGTGAATGTGGGATCAAATATCTCAAAATTTTCCATATTACAATTAATACTAATTGACACAAATATTAATCTTATCAATTAGCGAGGAAACAAAGTATTTTTATGTACTGAGATTTCCATATAATAAGTCTTATACAACATGTTTAAAAGAACACATAGACAATCAAATCTATACATATACTTGGGCTGTTAAGTATCAATGAAATATCTCAATCTTTCCATAGTATAAAACTTATTAAAACTAATACTTGGACACTACTATAACTAAATTTAATGTCGAGTGCTATAAATTGAGTTGTTAACTTCGTAAGTATCATTAAAATTTCTTAACCAATTTTATTGTAACTTACGAATCATAAAAATCAAAACATGATAATAAGGTTTTTCTATATTACTAAAAATATAAGAAATACTTTCAAAATGTAAAAAAAGAACCTAAAATAGAAAACCATCCATATACAGTACATTACTATACATGAATATGTTATCTACCTCATGAAATATGATGTAATACATTACTTAGAACAGTTTTGTGTATCATCTCATGAAGCCTTTTATTTAATCATACATATATTCATTGGTACGAGAATGCAACATACATTTTTGTGTGCTTGAATGTTATCTGGAGAGTTTCTTGTAACGTACATTGCTTGATAAACGAATACATTTAGTTTAAATTGGATTGGTGAATTTGATCAAGCAACTAAGCTTATTCTTATATGTAAGTCACAGTTAGGAATATTCAAAATTTATATATGAGTAGAAACAATAACTTTTACTAGGTACACGTGCTTACACATCGAAGGTCACTGTTTTGGTTTGTGAATTGAAAATGCAATAGAAATTGGAACTAACTACTCAAGAATATTGCTTAGATGTTCTATTTTTTCCAACTCCAGTTTTCAATCTCATGAGAATATATAACATGATGAAATCAGAACTGAATCATGTACTTTGTCATGATAATTTTAATTGCTGAGAATGCTTTGTTTTGATGATCTCAGTTTTGTATAGGAAGGATGAGCTCAATGAAACTTCTTCCCAGAACGTGGCAACTTAGTAACTCAGAATAACGAATCACTTGATTGCTTGCAAGGTTGTTTTTCTATCAAATAATTCATTGTTCTACAAGACAACCACTAATTAAATTCTAGTTTATTTCCACGCTTTAAGAACCCAATTGTGGGTATACAAACATTTACTACTTGAAAAATAGATTCTTTGTAGAGGTAGCCGTTAATAAGAGATTGAATTTTACAATGATAAAGTGATACAACTTAACTCTACTTTTCTAGTCACGGAAATACAATATTACTCCTAGTCATAGCTACACCAAATAATCAACGTTTTCTTATTTCCTGTAAGTTTTATTTTTTCTCGTGTCTATACATGAGTCATGAACTGTTAGAACAAAAACTATAATATCATCATTTAAACATAATTTAGGGAAGTCAGGTTTTAGGTTTTCAATAATGTTAATAATTAATAATAAATAAATATATCACATTTTTAATATTTTAAATAATGATCATAGCTGATTCATGTTTCTAATAACATTATGTTATAGTTAATAATAGTGAGGGAGATCCAATGCCATAAAAATACAAGTACTCTAGTAAGATATGAGGTTTTTAATGGAGGGTGTGAGAAACCTTCTTATGCTGACATATCAGCATAATGGCACCCTTGTAAACATATTACACTTTAAAAGTTATTTATTAAAAATATTACTTCTTTAATATAAGATTTATGTTGATTTTGGTTATTTTAAACGTGGAAAACCCGTAAGTTAATTCCACTATTTTAACTATTGTGAAGTATTTATTTATTTTAAAATTTCATATACTTTATACGGGGTATCCGATATGTTATATATTTTCAGTAAATTATTATTCTTAACCGGGAAAGTGATATGAAATTTATATGGATTATTAATTAGAAATATTTAGAAAAGGGAAAATCTCATTAAAAACCTCCAAAATGGTCATGCCTTTTACTTTTAACCTTCAAATTTTAAACTTCCATAATAAACCTTCAAAATGATAACACTCTTAACAAAAACAATGAGAGTTGCTTAGGTGTATTTTTTATTATCATGGTGGACAGAGTTATAAACACCGTTCACATGATGATTAACTCCGTTTGTTTTACTTAAACATATACTTTATTAAATTTTGTCTTTAAAAAAAAACAAATTTCCTTTCATTGTCTCCTCTCTTTGCTGCAGTGTAAACAAAAATTATCATAATAAACAATTCATATACAAAGAATATATCAACCTAGAATTATTTTACTCCTACAAATCAAACTAACTTAAAACGGTTATCCTATAACTTTTAGGATATTATCAATCAAACTAACATCTCTTTAGCATTTACCTTGTCAGCAATTCGGTTTCTGGATTCCGCCTGAAGCCTCATAATGAGCTCTTCGAGACCAATCTTCTTCTTTTTGTGCTTCAGGTAGTTCTTGAAGAGAGTTTTTGAATGAATTTGAGAGCTGTGAATGTCTCCTTTAGCAGCGATTTCATGGCAGATGAGCTAGAGCGCTTCAACCTGATCCATGACGGGCTTTGAATCCACCATTTTGAAGTCATGGAATTTTGCAACCACATACTTCTGACAGCCAGTGTCCTCACCTCTGTACTTCTTGTCTAGTGATCTCCATAGCTTTTTTGATGTGGAGATCTCATAGTAGACTTGATACAATAGGTCAAGAACGCGACCCAAAATGTATTCTTTGTAGATGAAGTCGGAATGCAGCCAACTATCAACACTTGCAAGAGTGTACACATCATCAATCCCGTAAGGGACAAGGGGTTTGTCCTCCTGGGTGAATTTATCCAGCTTCATTGTTGTTAGGAAGAAAATCATCTTCTTTTGCCACGTTTTGAAGCCTTTACCATCAAACTTGTCGGACATTAATCCTTGAGTGAACAAGAATGGTACAGTCGGAGGAGTTGGGACTGCAACCGGAGCACTTGTGGTTCCTTGAATAGAACTCGTTTGCTACAGACCAGCACCGAACAGGCTACGACGCGTGGTTTCATCAGCAACATTTCCCACTGGAAGGGTAGGTGTCATTGCTGCAGCGGTTGTTACTGTTGCATCAGCGGTTGTCATGGTTGCATCCGTTTGAGCAACGTTGAGTGGAATTTGCGTATCAATGGTGGTGTCAGTGGGGGTGTTGTTAAGATCCGTCATTTTTCTGTTGAGAAAACATGAAAGCGGATTAGACTCCAATCAACAAATAACATATTATTTCAAATAAATAATAGTTTAAAATCGATTGTCATTTTTGGAGTTTTTAGTAGAGCGCTTAAAGAGTTACAAACCACCAAATCATATCGATATAAGTCTGAAAAACGTTTTGCAAACTTGCTTAAAAGCGTTCGCAGAAACCGTTTGGGTAGACTTGTAGATTGTTTCACAAACTGGCTTTAGAAAGCTATTGTGGAAACGAATCGTTTTTATGATTCATGTAACAAAAAATGTTTCGCGATAGAGCTACAGAGCAAAACGCAAACTGTTTTCAGATAAGCAAGAAATGTTTTGCGGAAGTGCGTAAAGCAAATCACAAACACTGTTTCAACGTAAAAATAAACGTTTTATAAATCCTTGAAATCGTTTTATAAAAACGTATTAAGATCAATCCGATTAAAGTTTATATGTAATAAAAGATATTAAGAGTTAAGACTGTAGAAGCCAGAAAACCGAATTGACATAAACGATATAAATAAAGCGATGTTAAGAAAATATACGATTTAAAAGACGAAATGAAAACTGAATCGAAAAACGTTTTGAACAAATAGACGATGGATTCGAGATGGATATTTTTCCTTAGCTCTTAATATTCGCTCCGTAGTAAGACAGACATGTACGAAATAGACAGACATGATAGACGATTCACACTTCACCCGTGAACGTCCTAACGAACTATTAAATCTACGGAAATCTCTCTACCTAATAGACTTACGCTTAGGGATTTTGACTGCTGGTTTCGTTGTTGTAAAACGTTAAGAAATAAGGAAAGACGAGACGAATTTTATAAAGAAGAGTAGTGGAGTGGTTTTTCGAAATGGTAGCGAAAATCCTTGGGGAATCACGAGAGTGGTGCATTGAGAAACTTTCTCCGCAAGACTCTCTTCTGTTGACTCATACTGATCCATTTTGAACAAATAAACTTCGTGTCGTTTTTAGACAAACTACATGTCGTTTAAACACAAACGTCAAGCTGTTTTTTTGAAATTAAAATGGCAAAACGTTGAGCTTAACTTGGTCTAAAAGACGCAAAACACAAACTCGAGCCGAATCGGACGGCGGCGCGCGCTTGGGGGCCCTCCTCTCTCTCCCAGTCGTTTGATACAGGGGCTGTTCATTTCTCCATCCGTCATCTCCATCTAGCTACTTCATCCAGATGTTCTATTCAGATGATCCATCCATATTTTAGGGGATGTTCGTTTCTTCATCCAGATGAACCATCTATATGAGCCATCTGGATGAATTTCATGTTCGTTTCTTTTTTTCTATCTCCATCCAGATGGGTGTAATGAATAAATTACAAATATACCCTTATTTTAATTTAATCATATGTTTGATATTAATTTTACATGTATTAATTTTTATTATTTAGTCTAAAATATATACATTGCAATTATTTAAAACTAGCGTATTGATATTTTGACGTTTTCGTTTTTGTGATTTGGAGAAAAACGTGTTTTGCGGGTTAGACAGTAAAAGGTGTTTTTGGCGGATAACACACATTTTTGGTTTTGGCAGGAAAAAACACATTTTTTGATATTGGCCGGAAAAACACGTTTTCGGCTTTGGAAGAAAACGCGTTTTTGGGCTTTTTGTGGAAAAACGTATTTTTCAGTTTTAGCGGGGAAAAACGCGTTTTCGGTTTTGGTGGGAAAGCTCGATTCTATCTAGATGAATTTAGTACACAAATTATTAATATACCCTTATTTAGATTTAATGTTTTTTATATTTGTTTCACTATATTAACTTTTATTTATTACTTAAATATAATTATTTGAAAATATGATTTTAGATGGAAATATAATTTTGTGATTTAGCGGAAAAATACAAATTCACGATTTTGGCAGGGAACATATTTTGCAACTTTGGCGGGAAAACACATTTTTTACAGTTTTGACTAGACAATGCGTTTTTGCGGTTTTGGCAGGAAAACACATTTTTGTGTTTTGGCGGAAACACATGTTTTTGCGGTTTTGGCAGGAAAACGCGTTTTTGTAGTTTTGGCGATAAAAAACATTTTTGCGGTTTTGGCGGAAAAAACGCTTTTTGCGGTTTTGCGCTTTTTACTACACTAATGTAACTTTCTTTAAGTATGCGTTTGTTTTTAATCAATTTAATGGAAGTAAAATAAACCATAGTCATCAAATTATCATCAATTTTACCATATTAACTTTATTCTCTCTATCATATTTTATATTTTTTTTCTTAGTAGACTATATTTTCTTATATTTATTTCAAATTTCTGTTGTGCTAAGTATAATATTTTTAATTAATTTTAGTAGGTTTAACTTTTTTGTATCTCTAAAAAAGTGTTCATTATCTCTATACAAGTGATTCGACCACAATACAAGGGGATAACTTGATAAGGGAGAAAAAGAGATTAAAAACGATGACAGTTGCCAAAAATGACCTAATTCTGATCTTAATTAACTTAAAAATAAACCAGATTCAAATTAATGTAAATCAGGTCAATATTGAACACTAAATTAAGTTTGGTTTACATAAACCCATATTTCCATAAATAAATTCACCCCAACATAATTTAAAATGTTTGACAACACAATATATATAGTGGTGTGAATTAACATTGCAATATTATTCATCATCTTCTATAAATTTCATACATGTAGATAATTTAAAAGAATATGAAAAGTCATTTACCATTTATATATCAAATTAAAAATACTTATTAAAAATAAAAACATTGGTAAAATATATTATAGTAATACTAAATTAAAAAAACTAACTAATAGAGATAGTTTAATGACTAAATTTTATTTCATACATATATATAGTAAAATAATATTTTTAAGCTTTTGTTTTAAACTTAAATCCATTATATGATATAACCAATGCATACATAATATTATAAAATTTAATCAGTGTCATTTATTTTGAAAATTTTAGTTATTTATTTGACAAAAATATATAGCATATACAAGATTCAAATATATAAATTTATAAATACTAAGAGTTAATATTAGGCTTTTATGTTGTCTACCTAATTTGAAATAGTGTATTTGCTATTCTTTTTAGGGATTTATGCCAAAACAAAACAAAAATTCAGTCTTTTTGTCCCTTTTGTATAAACCAAACATTACTTTCTCCCTGTATTATAAATATTTTACATAATTCAGAAATTAACCTTTCATTAATCAAATAATACAATTTTAAAATTAAAATAGTGTTGGTTTTAAAAATAAATAAATATCTAAAAAATTAAATAGATTAATTGATATACAAAAAATAAAAATAGAACAACAAAACTCCCCAAACTGTTCCCATAACCCTAGACCTAACACCTTTTCTCCACCTCTCTCTCTGAATTGACAAAGACGAAGGGTAGATCACTCAACTCCAAATCGGCTAAGCTATCTTCTTCCATACCAATATCCTCCAAAACCATTCTCTTTAAATCATCTAAGGTAGAACTCGATTCCAATAACAATAACCTACCCCCTTTGTCATCAGCAAAAACACCCATCTCGTTTTTGCACCTAATTCCCGTACACCACATGTCGTATAGATGTGCATCATAGAAGAAGAGTTTGTGAAAATCACAAGAAAAACTATGGAGAAATCTAGTTTTGATGAAGAAAAGGTTAAATCAATGTTTTTTTCTTGAAAAGGAAATCGGCCTCTACATGTTTATTGAAATATTTTCATAACTGAATTTCCAAAAATTTTGGAAATCAGGTTTTCTTATCCGTAGAATGTACCTTCTACCCTGTGTAGAAACCAAACAATAATTCCATAAGAATATTCTACTAAATGTAGCCATTTGAATTGTGTGTAGATTTCGTATTCCTAGAATTTCAGAATTGCTCATAAAAGTAGAAGGTGAATTCAAAGAAAATGTAGTAACCTTTACAATTCATAGACTTTGCATTCTTCTTAATTAAAATTTTATTTAAAAGTGGAATATTGATTCTAAATAAAGTATATTAATTTGTTTAACGTAGAATTAATTTCTACGATTTTTTCGTAGAAAATGAAATCTACTTTTTGTAGAACATAATTTTAAAATCAATTTAACAAGTTTTTCAACCCAAAAATACTAGTTTTTGTATATGGATATTAAATCAATTGTTTCAATTTTTTTACATTTTTTATACATAAAATTATTTATTTTATTAAGTATGTAAAATGTAAAGGGTAAAAGGGAGAAACAGGGTTTTATACCAAAGGGACAAGGATGCTGAATTTATGTTTTGTTTTGACAAAATTTCTTTTTTTTATGAATCACCAAATTAATAATCTTATGAGAAAATATATAAAAGATAAGAGTGTCACTGAATTCAAGAAAATAACACACACACGCACACACACACACACACATATATATATATATATATATATATATATATATATATATATATATATATATTTCTCCGGTTAAACACAATCGACTTACTATTAAACGTAAAATAAAACAAATACTAAACAAAGTAAAAAATTATATTTCTATGATTTTTTTATCTTGAAACATATATATAAAGTTTAAAAAGAATAACAAAAATATTAAAAGTTGTAGTATAAAATAGTAAGAATTATGTTATTTTGATATGATAATAAACTATTTTTTTTTTTGGAACAGATAAGAAACTAAATTTATTTTCAATTTTTTCATCAAAATTGATGATGCAGTATATAGAATGATGTCTGAAATAGAGGTCAATCAGATATGCCAGTCAAGCCACTGAAAAATCAACTAGACGTATGTACATTAAAAACCCATATTTCAACAACCAAGAGAACTTTAGTCATCAAACTACTTACCTTGGATTGCTTTACTCGAAGGAGTACTTAGTCCAATTGAAATTATATCAAAAGATTTAATGACCATGAAATTATTTCAGTTACGAACTCGAGATTATATAGCTAATCAATTTGTGAGTATTGGCCCTTAAAAGTGGATTCCATCCCAACAATATATCAGCCTGTACAAAAACCAACTGTGAACTTCAATATGAGTTTTTACCTTCCCACAAAACCCAAAATCATAAAAAATCTACACATAAATTTCAAGAGACCAATTTCCCATAATCGATCAAACATGTTTATAGTTTGCCTTATTTAGAAACTCATGAGTTCAACAATTTCTGATAATATTTATGACAACCATGAAGCATTCTAAAGGGAATTTTGCAAAAGAAAGGCACACGCCTGCTCTCTTGGCAAGCTTTCTAAAACAGCTGCACTCATGAAAGCTTCTAGATCAAATTTCAAGAAGAAATTCATTGAAATCAATGCAAATGTGGAGAAATTCAAGGGAAAATGTCACTACTCCACAAAGTTGGTCATAAGACTGCTGAGTGTTGCAGCAAGATCAGAGATGAGAAGGCTTAAGCGCATCTCACTGAGGAAGATCTCATTGCAGTGGTGACTGAGGTCAACATGGTTAAGAGCAACAACCCTAAGGAATGGTGGTATGATACAGGTGTCACCACCCACATTTGTACCGATAGGACGATGTTTAACACCTATAAGAAAAGCAAGACTCAGGAGAAACTGTTCATGGGAAACACTGCAGTCTCCATATTGAAGGTCGTGGCAAGGTGGTTTTGAAGATGACATCTGGACGTGAAGTCACCTTGCAGAATGTGAAGCATGTGCCTTACATGAGGAAGAACCTGGTCTGGGAAACCTTGCTCAGCAAAAATGGATTCGCCACAACCCTTGAGGCGGACAAGCTCGTGATTAGGAAAAATGGGATGTATTTGGGAAATGGATATGTTAAAGATGGACTGGTCAAAATGAATGTAATGACAGTCACTCCGAAGGTTATAACTCCGAAAAATTCAATGAATAAGAAAGAGTCAATTGCTTATTTGGTTGAGTCTTTTAATATATGGCATGAAAGATTAGGCCATGTAAACTACAAATTCATACAAGATTAATGAATTTAAATCTAATCCCAAAATGCAAAACAAGTAAACAAAAATGTGAAGTATGCGTACATGCTAAGCTCACAAAACTCCCTCACCTCGTGTTGAAAGAACTAACAAACCTCTAGATTTAATTCACACAGATTTATGTGATTTAAAATACATACCAACTAGAGGTGGAAAAAAGTACTTTGTGACCTTCATAGACGACTGCACAAAATATTGTTATGTATATTTATTACATAGCAAAGATGAAACGTTAGAAAAAATCAAAGAATTTAAACTCGAGGTCAAAAATCAGCTTAAAACAACTATTAAGATAGTTAGAAGCGACAAAGAAGGCGAGTATGATGGTCTATTTAATGCATTTTTTAAAGAACATGGAATAATTCATCAAACTACAACTCCTTATTCACCAGAATCTAATGGAGTTGCTGAACGAAAAAATCGAACTCTAGAAGAGATGATGAATGTAATGTTGCATGACTTTGGGTTACCCCAAAACATGTGGGGGAAGCGTTGCTTACCATTAATTATATCCTCAACAAAATTTCACACAAAGTAACTGGCAAAACTCCATATGAACTATGGAAATGTAATTTACCTTCGTAAAAATACCTCAAAGTGTGGGAGTTCTTGGCAAAAGTTGTGGTACCGCCACCAAAGAAGGTCACTATTGGACCTAAAGCATAGATTGCATCTTCATCGGTATGCACATAATAGTATTGCCTATCGGTTTCTGGTACATAAACCTTAAATATCATATATTCATGAAAATACAGTAATGGAATCAAGAAATGCATCTTTCTTCGAAGAAAATTTCCCATGTAAGAAAAAAACAAGGTTCAAAATGAACTCGAGAAGAAAGAGATGACAATAATATTTCAGAAATTGATATTAATGTCGACATTTCTATAAATGATATTTCAGAAAATGAAAAAGATGAACCTAGAAAGAGTAAAAGAACTTGAAAGAATTTTTTTTTTGGCATAAGCCATGGCTTCACCAGACGCTCCATTTTGGAGCGAAACTGTCATAAGTGAATTCGACTCTATCAAGCAAAATTTATACATTGTATATAAAGGATTTACCAACTCGCTGCAAAGCATTAGAGAATAGATGAATAATGAAACGAAAACTAAACCCTGATGGAACACCAGGTTTACACAAAGCTAGGCTTGTGATTCAAGGATTCCAACAGAAAGAAGGCATTGACTATTTTGACACATATTCTCTAGTAACAAGAATAACCTCAATAAGGCTGATGATAGCAATCGCAGCTTTAAGAGATCTAGAAATCCATCAAATGGATGTAAAAACCGCCTTTCTAAATGGTGATTTAGAAGAGGAAATTTACATGAAACAACCTGAGAGTTTTGTTATTCCTGGACAGGAAAACAAAGTATGTCGATTTGTAAAGTCACTTTATGGGTTTAAACAAGCTTCTAAACAATGGCATGAAAGATTTGACAATGTAATGATGTCAAATAGTTTCAAAATTAACGAATGTTATAAATGCATATACTACAAAACTACCAAAAATGCGTATATTTTTCTATGTTTATATGTAGATGATATGCTCATTATTGGAAGAAATAAAGATATTATCAATCACATAAAAACCATGCTCATGAAATTTTCCTTTAGAAGGCTTATGGACCAAATTTTCCTTTCAAAGGGAAATTTGAGATGAAAGATATGGGATTAGGAGATGTTATTTTCGGGGGTTAAAATCACAAGAAATTTAAATGAAATTATCTTAACCCAATCTCATTATGCTCAAATAATATTAGAGAGATTTTAAAACTACTATAATAGTAAGGCGAAAATTCCGTTAGATCCCCAAAGCACTTGATAAAGAATGAAGGTGAAGCGGTTTCACAATACGAGTATGCACGAGTGCTTGGAAAGGTATAACAAGAGTACTCAACTACTTGCGCTACACTAAAGATTTTGAGCTTCACTATGGTAAAGAAAACAGCAGTTTTAGAAGGATACAATGACGCTAACAGAATATCAGATTCTAAAGACTCAAAATCCACAAGTGGATACGTCTTTACACTAGGAGGAGCATTGATATCATGGAAATCTACCAAACAAACAGTGTTAGCCAGATCAACCATGGAATCTTAGTTTATAGCCTTAGACAATGCAGCAGAAGAAGCTGAATGACTTCAAATTTTTTTGGAAGATATTCCTATGTGGAAGAAACCTGTGCAGCTATACGCATATATTGTGACCGTCAGTCAGCTATAGCTCGGGCTCATAATAATCTCTACAATGGTAAATCTCGTCACATCAGAAGACGACATAAAAACATTACATAACTTATCTCAAATGGTGTAATCACAACTGATTACATCAAATCGGCTGACAACCTAGCGGATCCATTCACTAAAGGTTTGCCATGAGATATTGTTGCTAAATCATCAAAAGGAATGAGTTTAAAGCCTATAACAAATGAGGATGCTTGACTGCAACCCTACCTATCTTGACTGAGCGATAGGAATTTGTAAACCCGGAGTAGAGACTCTAGCCAAGGCTAACACGAACAAGAAGTTTGGTATGGGTGCAAACCGATTGCAAACAAATAGGAAGCTGGTTCATCCGGCAGCAATAACAAAGAACCGAGAAGAAGCTAACGTCAAGACAACACAAACTCACGGGGCTTAATAGCAGGAATTCACATAAAGGAGGAGTCGCATCTCTAGTCGACTCGAGCGTAATAGCAATTTATCTACCTTGTTATATGTCAGATTTGTAAATATATTTTATATTCTTATATGACCTATGCGTCTATTGGTTCAATATAAAGTTCAAGTTCATATTAATGTTTTATAAATTCTAATATAAAAGATGATACCATGATGGATCAGTTTCGATTAATGAGTTAGAATTCGGGTGTATTGATATACCTCCTCTTTTACCTTGATTTATGAATGTCCTTCATCCTCTGATCATAAGATATAATATACATTTATGTATTTATATAGGTAGTGGTGGTTATGAGTGAAGGGTTGTGTTGATTTATGACACCCCTTCTATTAATATAAATATGGGTAGTGTTTCTCCTTATTTAACAATGACAAAAGCTCTCTTAGAAACCACATAATAGAAAAGATCTCAAAGGAAAGTATGGAAGGATTTAGATTCTTATTCATCCAAGAATCACTAAAGAGAAAAGTCTAAAGGAGGAGAAATCAAACTACATCATATATGAATCAAGAACATGGATTAAAGGTTAGTGTTTTTTATCTTATTCGCTATAAATTATTAGGATTGAATTAATCAAAATCTAAAATATGGTCTTGATAGATTTCGTAATAGAAAACATAAAAGTTAATTTTACATTTGGTATCAGAGCCTTGTATCTAGTTTGTTTAATTCACCAAATAACCGGCATGAACATATACGGTTAAATCCGTGTTCATGTTCCTTAGACAATTACATAAAATCAACCTTAAATTGTTGACGGTCCCGTATCGTAACGTAATACATCAATGTGTTTTAGAATTTTGACGTGCATGTCTGAAAGATTCTGGAGAAAAAGAATATTTGCATGCATTCAATTTTTCTGAAACCGTAGTGATGGTTGTTGTCGTAATATTTTAAAGAGTCACCATTATCGTTTGTGACGATAAGAAATACAATGCATGAACCGGTGATGTTGATTAAGAATAACTGTAACATGTGATTCTATGAGATAGAATTACTTGTATGATAGTACAGTTAGTGTGGGCGTGAGAGGATTTACAAGAACAGACATGAGTATATCCATAAACGTGAAACGCTGGCCACACTTAAGTCATATTAAAAATAAATTATTAAGAAACATAAATTTTTAATAATTTCATAAGGATGTATATGATAAGACGTGTGCATGAAGTTTGCATGAACGTGTATCTTAATATATATTCTGGAACTATTTTTATGTGGATTTCCAAAGGATGCATGTTAAATTCTGGAAATTGTATGGACGGTTACTGCATTCTTGTGTGAAAAGTCACCAATGAAAATTTGTAGTTAAAAAAATTGAAAAGTCACCATGAAGCAGTATAATCACTTACGTCGTACTGTATGTATGTAATCAGTTAGTGGATTGATATTTATATACCTCACGGTAATCATTCCTGATATTTTATAAAGAACCAAATTACATAATGAATTTATGTGAAATATTACATGCTTCATGGTTTAATTGCTTCGGCTTTAGAGATTAGTCGTGTTATAAATTTTTAACACAATATAAAAGATAAATTTTTTTGTTATGTAAAATTAACACAATATATAAATAGTTATGTTATGAAATATTAACATAATATTAGGATTTTATATAAGTTAAACATTATTTAAATTAATGTTTGATTTAAAATGTTTCCACTGCATTTTAATAATAGGTAATCTATGTTATGAAATATTAACACAATATAGAAATAATTATGTTATGAAATATTAACATAATACTAAGATAAATTTACCTATTATTGTTTTAATGTTTATATAGTTTATAACATGTTAGTCACCAAAGTCGCCTTGTTATTTATTTATAAATATTAAAAAATAATAATAATATGATTGATCATGATTAAAGAGATGCTATGAATGACACTTAAGTTTAATGATCAATTATTTTGTTTTTTATATTCTTTGAGATTATCCAAAGGTGGATCACTGAAAATAGTTAATAAAAATAAAAGGATTAATCTCTTTTTACTATAGTTGATAGTATGTATACCCAAAGGTATGATACTGTTAACTTGAGTTTAAAGTAATTAATTATTAGAGTATATTTTAGCATCATTGAAAGTGTTTGTGTTTAAGTATTGCCTAAAGGTTGCTTAAATACAAATTTAAAAGTTTTATATTAAATATAGAATTTTGTAGTAAAGTTTCAAAGCAATAGAGGGTAACCATGTATAAAAGTTTGCAGCTTCATAAAAAATGTGTTTACAATTGTTAACTCTGTCGTAAAGTTCAATGCATTCAATTATGGCAAGTGGTCCGAAAAAATCCGGTTTACACTTGGTGTAGTGACTTTGGACTTTGCCATAGTAAATGATGAGGAACCCTCAGCCATTACAAGAGATAACTCCGGATATGAAAAGTCTCAGTATGTAAGAGATGAGAGCAATCTAATAGGCTGAGTTTGAACTTAATAAGGTTGATGACGGTAGAAAGGGTTAAGTCATTGATACCTAAGACAAAGAATGAGAAGGAATTTATAGAGTAGGTTTAAGGAGTGTTCATAGTCAAAGTTGGTTGTAAGTCGACTGTAGAAGTCTCACAAATGAGCTAACTCGGAAAGGTTTGAGTGGTCTCAACTAATCTATGATCATGTGAACTATATAGCCGCATAGTTTAAGATCTTATGAATGGAGGTGCATGAATAGTTTCTTGTCCAATTTATCATGAACCGTCTACCTCTTGAATTTAGCCAGTTCTAGGTGAATAACAACACCATTAAAGATAGATGGAACTTTAAAGAATCAAAAGCTATGTTGATTCAAGAGCAGAGAAAATTAAGGAAGATGAAGGACCAAGTTGCTAACCTTATAGGTCTTGAAAATGTTAGTAGTAGCCAAATAATTCCAAGTAAAGATGATAAAGACCTAAATGTAAAATCCATTAGAAAATAAAGTGTTTCTTTTGTAAGAAAATGAGACACATCAAGAAGAATTTTTCCTAAAAGGATAAGTTGTTTCAACAAGAAAAGTAAACATTAAAGTTTTGTTTACTATGAATAGAATTTTGTTGAAATATCTATTAATACTTGGTAATTGAAAGTAGATGCATTAAGTGTAGTGCATCTAATAACACTTAGCTTTTAGAGTTAATACACACCGATATATGCGGCCCTTTTGGTACTCTTTCATGATGAGTATTTCATTACTTTTATTGATGATTATTCACGATATATGTATACATATCTACTGCATGAAAGTCTAAGTTTGTGGATGTCATACATATATTCCTTGATGAGTTAGAAAGGAAGTTAGATAAAAGAGGTTAATGTAGTGAGATTTGATAGACGTGGTGAATTTACGGAAAATTCAATGAAAGTGGATGTCGTCCTGGTATGGTCCATTTGAAAATTTATATGAGTAGATGCATTTGTTAACAATACACTATGCTCGATATACCTCAGCATAATAGTGTACTTGAAAAGGGGAAGTGTATTGTAATAAAAATGGTTACGAGCATATTAAGTAATTTATCTTTACCCCTTTTGTTGTGGATATATACATTAAGAGCTGCAGTGTATATGCTAAACATGGTTCCTAGTAAGGCAGTTCTTAAGATCCTTTACGAACTATGGACGGGAAGGAAACCTAGTTTAAAGCATCAGTAGAATTAAAGTTATATAACCCACAAGAAAAGAAATTTGATTCTAGGACTGTTAGTGGATTTTTCATTGGCTATCCTGAGAAATCAAAGGGGTACACATTTTATTTTCCTAACCATAGTACGAGAATAGTTGATTCCGGCAATGCTAGGTTCATTGAAAACGGTAAAACTAGTGGGAGTGTTGAAACACGAAAGGTGAACATTAATGAAGTTAAGGTTAAAATTTCTTCACCTGCAGTTCCACCTAAGGTAGTTGTTCCTATTGTTGCATCAGAATTTAATGACACAATAGGACAACATAATATTGTGCCAGTCCCACAAGCTAGAGATATTGTCGTTGAACTTGTCCAATTCAACTAGAGAATAGTAAACCACAAGTAACTTTAAAGAGATCTGAAAGGAAAAGAAGATATGTCATATCAAATGACTATGTGGTTGCTATTGAAAGTGAATGTGGCTTAAACATTGATGAAGACCCGATCTCTTTCAAATAACCATAGAAAGTAACAATTCTGGAAAAGGTATGATGCCACAAAGATGTGATAATATCTATGGGTGATAATGAAGTTTGGTACTTTGTAGAGTTGCCTAATGGTTTCAAAACCATTGGTTATAAATGGGTTTAAACGCGCTCGAAAGGTGACATGGAAAGATACAAGGTTCACTTTGTTGCTAAAAGTTTCACCTAGAAAAGATGGTATTAACTATAAAGAGACATGCTCTCAAGTTTCAAAGAAGGATTCTCTTATAATTGTTTTTGGCTTTGGTAGCTCGGTATGATCTTGAGTTTCACTGGATGGATGTTTAACCGTCTTTATGAATGGAGAGATTAAGGAGGAAGTATATATGGACCAACATGAAGGTTTCATGGCCGCATGAAAAGAAAATATGGTGTGTAAGCTAAGAAAGTTAATATATAGACTAAAACAAGCTTCCAGACAATGGTATTTGAAGTTTAATGATACCATCGCGTCATATGGTTTGTAGAGTTGATTGTTAATCAATGTGTCTACATTATGGTTAGTGGGAGCATATTTTTTATGTTAGTCATATATGTTGATGTAATTATGCTTGCTTCAAATAACCTAGACATGTTATATGATGTAAAGTAGTATCTCTCTAAGAACTTTGAAATGTAAGATATGCGTGAGACATCTTATGTGATCGGAATAGAAATCTTTTGAGATAGATCACAAGAACTGTTAAATTTGTCTCAGAAAGGATATATCAACAAGATTTTAGAGTGATATAAAATAAAATAAAAAATGCTCCGAAGAAATAACTCAAATTCAGAAGGGGTAAGTTTAGTAAGGATGAATTGGAGTGTAAAGATATAGATAGATTTCGTTAGCCATTAGTGGTTGGAGTTAGAACTATATCGGACATGTATTCAGTTTGATATCAGTTTTGATATTGGAAAGTTGAGCCGATAAGAAAAGTAATTCCAAAATGAACCACTGGAACGCTGCAAAGAAAGGTCCTCTGGTACTTGCAAGGCACCAATGAGAGCATGCTTACATAAAAGAGATCCAACTAGTTATGGGTCATTGAATATTCAGATTCAGATTATGCCGGATGCGTTGATGGTAAAAATCAACGTTTGGCTATTGTTCTTATTAATTAAGGGAATAATAAGAAGGAAAGTGGACAGCAGATCATTGCTACTTCCACTATTAAGGCTGAACTGTGACATGCTTTGAGGCCACAATTCATGAATAGTGGCTGCAAAAAATTATCTCAGGCTTTTGGATTGTCGACATTAATTATAGCCAAATCGCTGAGAGTTTATAGTGATTATTTCGCAGCTGTCTTCTTTTGAAAGGATGACAAGTATAGGAATGGTGTTAAGCTTATTAAATTGAAGTACTTGTCTTTAAAGAAGAAGTTCAGAAACATAGAGTGTCATTTGAGCACATAAGAACGGGTATAATGATAGCGGATCCGGAAACTAAAGCTTTACCACCCAGGCGTTCAATGGCCATTTAGAATGGGTGGGTATTATAGATAAAGCCTTGCTATTATAGTTATAGAATGTTCATTAAGTATTTGACACCGAGGAACTCACTTAAAGTCAAGTTTCTAATTTAGTAAATATGTTATCATTAAAGTATGTGTATACACTTAAGGTTAAAAGATAACATATGATAAAGTTTTGAGAGTAAAGATTCTTCTCATATAAAGATAATATAAATTTGGAAATGATTTGTGATACATGGAAGGGACTATGTCGTTCAATGACATACAACCGCCATGATTCGGTCATTTCTAGTTTTAGTAAAGATCAAGTGAATTTGATGTAAAAGTACACATTAAAGTTATTGAAACCGTAAGTTGACACAAAGGTCAAGTGGGAGAATGTAAGAATGTTTTATATTCTTATATGACCTATATGTCTATTGGTTCAATATAAAGTTCAAGTTCATATTAATGTTTTATAAATTCTAATATAAAAGACGATACCATGATGGATCGGTTTCGATTAATGAGTTAGAATTCGGGTGTATTGATATACCCCCTCCTTTACCTTGATTTATGAATGTCCTTCATCCTCTGATCATAAGAAATAATATACATTTATGTATTTATATAGTTAGTGGTGGTTATGAGTGAAGGGTTGTGTTGGTTTATGACACTCCTTCTATTAATATAAATATGGGTAGTGTTTCTCCTTATTTAACAATGACAAAAGCTCTCTTAAAACCCACATAATAGAAAAGATCTCAAAGGAAAGTAAGGAAGGATTTAGATTCTTATTCATCAAAGAATCACTAAAGAGAAAGGTATAAAAGAGGAGAAGTCAAACTACATCTTATATGAATCAAGAACATGGATTAAAAGTTAGTGTTTTTATCTTATTTTCTATAAATTATTCGGGTTAAATTAATCAAAATCTAAAATATGTTCTTGGTAGATTTCGTAATAGAAAACATAAAAGTTAATCTTACAAGATTGTGGGTTCCTTTATTGTTTAGCTCTCTACTTTAATCAACTTGTAATTTATTTTTTGGTTTGTTGGATTATTCATTGAGGTTTGGTTGCGTGATGTTTATTTTACGTAGACTCTGATGAATACGATCTTATAGGGCTGAAAAGACAAAGAGAACACACAAAAAAAAGAGGCAAAGATGTTTTACTTGCATAGCTTGTACGAAAGCAACCGGTGGTGGTGAAGAAGTCAGAGCGCGTGGAGGCACCATTCCTAATACCAAAGAAGCCGAAAAAAGCCTAACCACACAGGTGTCTCCCTTCTCTATCTCTCTATGGATCTCTTCTTTCTTTGTTGATTCTTCTGCTTTCTTTCTTTTTTCACTTTCTTTTGTTTCCCTAATTGCATTGCTAGTGAAACAAACTAATGAGACAGACCCCAACTAACGTATCCCACAAAAGATTAAGTAGTTTTTAATAGTATATAAGAAGACGTACGGTCCATAGACTTGCCTGATGTTCGTTTCTTTATCTTTGAGATTATGGAGCGATTACCCGGGTCAATTTGTTTTGATGCAGATCGAATGCAGTTTGTAAACTTTGGTTGCGAGGCGAATTCGGTTCAACAAAATTTTGTCAACCCGTAAAATTTATAATTAAAACGTTTAAAAATAAAAAATAATATTATTTCAGAATTTAATTATAAATATTAAATAATGTATAAATATACTAACTAAAAGTACTTATATTTTCTATTAGTTTTAATATATAATTTATTTTATTATAGAAATATATTTAATTAAAAGATATAAAAAATATGGTTTTAGATTCGCGGATCTCGGTGGATAACCTCCTAAGAGCACCTTTATCTTCATCGTTTCTTACTGCAGGGGGCCCCACTTTTTTTTTATCAAAAACCGTTTCCAATGTCGCAAAAAAAAAGGTACATTTATTGTGGGTGTTTTGACTGTTTGCGGGTTCCACCGACACGTGGCGACCCGAAATTGGTGCCTTTTTAATTTTTTTTTAAACACAAAAAGTAAAAAAGTGAGGATATAAGAGTGTATTTTCATGGTACATGAAGGATAAAAGAGAGTCCAATGCTTACCGAAGTCCCAAGAAAAGGACCAGGACAAGAGTTCATTCATGATCCACACAACAAGTGGAAACCAAAAACTGCACAATATCTTGTTCAAGTGCCAAAACCTACGGTAAGCTTCACTTTAGACGAGAATGTTCTTAATAAATCCATGACAGGATTAATATACTTTTCTTGCCCAAGAATAAGTGAAATAGGTGCACGAACCACACAAGATCACACTGCCCAAAAGAAAGCTTTCCAACTAGTTGAAGAACACCTTGTGAGTTTAAGTTTTATGCAATCTGTTTCCATAGTTTTAAACTCAGATATAATGCACTTGGTTTTGTCCTTAAGTTTTGATCCAAGAATTGAAAAGAAAGAAGAGTATATGTTAAAAGATCAGACGTTTCCAGAAAGGCACACAACCAGCCTTACTTGTGTAAGACAGAATGAAAAAGAAACTAGAAGTAAAAGGCAAATCATACCTCAACTTTTTGATGCAATCAAAGTAAGTATGAACATTACATATTCTGTTTATAAACCTTCAACCACAGATATAATGTGCTTGTCTTGGCCAGAAATTTTTGATCCAGGAATTAGACAAGAAGAAGGTCATAAGTTGCAAGAAGAACCGACAGACTACAAGTGTTGTTTAAAGAAGAAAATATTTCTTCAACTAGCTGATGCCTACAGGGTTAATCCAACCTTAATACCCCATGTTAATAAATCTCCAATACTAGATATAATTCACTTGTTTTTTCAGAATGTTAAGATTATTTCAGGTTGCAAAGAAGAATGTTTCAAAGAGATCCCACCGGATATCTTTTGCTGCTAGGAGAATCAACTCCAATGATGGTAAAAAACGAGGATACCAAAATTCTGAAGGACAATTAACTCCAGAAGAGATGCAATGGCCATGTACAGGACAGAGGCGTAATCATTTCACATATTTTCAAAGAAGAGCCACCAGATGCACAATCCATTCCCAAACCGAAACAATATCGAGGTAAGACTTCAGAATCTCAAAAGAGAATGAAAGGTGAAATTCTCTATATTGGTGCAGATTATCTATTTTTGAGGTCAAAACTTTGAAAAGGGGGGGGGAATGATGCGGCCATCAAACCAGCAGCTCGTCAAGAGTCTCACCAAACTGTCCATACCAACCAGTGTACAGGTTCCAGCGACAGAGGTTCAGTCCAAGGCGAATATTTCAACATCCAGAAAGTCTTTTGGAGTGAAACCAATTTTACAAGAAGTCTTACTAATAAAGGAGACACTAACGCTTTTAATTTCAATAAAATCTTCACGGACTAAGAATTTACGGATTTTTCCAATAGGAGATTCTCCAGCCCATCCATCTGCGAGTATCAGCCCTTAGAAGAGAATCTCAGCCCAGCGAAGGAGCGGCCCAAACCAAAATTGATTAGGGAATTCAATTGGGATCTCTTATGGATCCATAAAGCCAATAATATTGAGATATGGACGTGGGAAATTAAAGATATAACAAGTTTCCTAAAACCGGTTATTTGGAGCCAACTAAGGAAACATTGGAAAATCATTTTGGCCAAACCTCTCCAAACCGAGATTACTCAACTAAGTTACATCCCACACACCCCAAGGCTTCCCGAGGTCACATCTAATGATCCAGAGCCCTACCTGATATACCATACACCAGCAAGCATGGGAATAAGAAGATCTACATTTTGAATGACTTGTGTTTTTCGGATTTATTCTTGCTTGGAGGAGTTAAGGACCAACGGCTATTTTAATTTGAACCAGAAGATATCAACATCAATGTGAGTTTATTCAGAAGCCAGAGACTCCTATGTTTTGGATACAAAACCAAGATATCAAGATACAAGATCATATTTTCCAAATGGCTACAAATCAGCCTAATGGCTGGTTTATTGAAGACTCTAATTTATTTCCAAGTTATTTTTGTTTCCTTGTCTTCTTTATGACCGTTAGGTCTTGTATAGAGTCCCCTGATTCGAGCCTGTAAAGCTCAAGTCGTGTGTATATTGGAAAACAACCCTAGTTTGAATTTTATGAATGAATTGCAGTTCTCCTAGTTTTCTTATAACTATTGTCTTAAGTCTTTAGAGTTTGTGAGAATCAGCTCCAAAGCATCACGACTTTTCAAGCCTCCCTTCCATAGACTCTTGTGGCGTCCTCAACCCATCATCACTTCCATCCCATTCAGTTGCCAAACTTGAGAGTGATACACATCCAACAAGCAAAGCAACATCTCAATCCATATCGATCATCAGCTGATTAGGCTGAGAGTGATACACATCCAGCAGCCTAATTCTATCCTATCCTTTGTTTATTTATCTTGTTTTAATCTCATTATAATCATCATCTCATTCATTTTTCATTTGTTTTCAGATTTACACTTGCATTCCATCCCCATCAGCCCCCCCCAATCATATATTTGGTCGATCCATCAAGTTTCTATCAAGAATTTTGCCATCCATGATTTCCAGCCTGTAACAGATGTAGATGAACCCTTGGACGCCACCATGGCGATATTCCTCTCAGGTCTCAACCGAGACATCCAGGATAGAATGGAGCTTCAAGAGTATGGGAGTGTGGAGAAAATGTTACACAAGGCCATTCTTATCGAGCAACAAGTCAAAAGAAAGAGCTACTCTAAACCGGCCTTTGCTCCCAAACCAAGCTACCAAGACAAAGGTAAGTTTCCTACCATAACAAATTGTTCTTTTACGAATGATGTGCCTTCTCGTGTTGACAGAGGAAAAACAGTTGAGAATCCCAAACTAGCAAGAGACACTAGGTGCTTCAAATCTCATGGTCTTCGACATTATGCCAACAAGTGTCCAAACCAGAAAGTGATGATTCTCATCGAGAATGGTGAGGTTGAGTCCGAGTACGAAAGGGAGGAAAAGGAGGATCTTGGTCCAATCTATGATGAGGAGGAAGAACCATTCGATTACCCACATCATGGGCCGCTTCTTGTTGCTAAGCAACCCTTGGACGATGCACTTGGTCTTATCTTCGATGAGGAGGACGATCACTTGAAAGATGATCTAGGTCCGACCTTTGATAATGATTATGGTCTGATATTTGATGAAGAAGACAACCACTTCGACTACCCAGCTCATGGTCCACTTCTTGTCACTAGGAGATCATTGAGTGTTCAGCCCAAAACTAATGAACGAGAACAAAAGGAGAATCTTTTTCACTCTAGATGTTTAGTTTCAGATGAAGTTTGTTCTTTGATTATTGATGGTGGCAGTTGAACTAACGTTGCTAGTGACACTCTTGTTAGGAAACTTGGACTTAAGATCAAACCACTCTCTCGACCTTTCAGGTTGGAATGGCTAAACAAAGCTGGTGAGCAGTACAAGAAAGAGAAAGTGACAGTTCCTCTTACCATTGGTCAATATGAGAACAAGTTCTTTTGCAATGTCCTCCCATGGACGCATGCCACATCCTTTTGGGTCGACCATGGCAGTTTGATAAGAAAGCAATGCATGATGGTTACACAAACCGACACTCCTTTGATCATAAGGGAAAGAAGATCACGCTGGTCCCTTTGACTCCTTTGGAGGTTCACCAAGATTCCTGTCCAACTTATGAGGAGTCCAGAGAAAGAACCTAAGCCGGACGAACCTGAGGTATCTCACAAAAATTCGACTTATTTATTAAGGAAAGCCAGGTCAGAAAATCCTTGTATTCTCAACAGAAATTGCTTTTGCTTATTTACAAAGAAGCTCTAATGGCTACTTCTTCTAGTCTTGCACCGGCGATTCCGAGTGATTTGATAGATGTGTTGCAGGAATTTTCTGATGTGTTTCCAGATGATAATCCTAAGGGATTGCCACCAGAGGAATCGAGCACTAGTTTGAGTTCGTCCCGGGTGTGTCTCTTCCAAACCGTCAAGCTTACCGAAACAGCCCAGTTGAAACAAAGGAACTTCAAAAGCAGATGGGGAACTTCTTGAGAAAGGCTACATCAGGGAAAGCCTTAGTCCTTGCGCGGTGCCTGTTCTACTTGTGCGAAAAAGGATGGCTCTTGGCGCATGTGTGTGGACTGACGTGCCATCAACAACATAACGGTAAAGTATAGGCATCCAATCCCCATTCTGATGACATGCTAGATGAGTTGCATGGCTCCTTTGTTTTCTCTAAAATTGATTTGAAAATGGCTATCACCAAATTCATATGAAAGAAGGTGATGAGTGGAAAACTTCATTGAAGACAAAGCTTGGATTGTTTTCAACATAGATGAGTGAATGTAGATTGAGTCATGATAGATATTGGTTTAGTTTTTGGTAACATATGTTGCAGTGTTGTAGGTATTTTTAGGGTTTAATTTTGAATCTTATCACTTAACTTTTTAAAATTTTTTTGACAAATATGTGTTAGTGACTATCTCATTACTTGATTTTAAAACTACTTTATATGTTTCTTTTAAGTTCTAGGAAGTGTTTTTACTTAGTTATTTCTTATTTGATTTATAGGGTTTTAGAAGACTACCCAAGAAGTCTTCAAACATATAATGCACTAGAAGACTTCCTCGAAGACTTCACAACAAAGTCTCCTATTTCCTGCTTATATTTAGTGGAATTTAAGTTTCTCGCCTAATCATTATGAGAAGAGGGTTTTTATGTATTTCAATGCAAACTCTATCAAATTAACCCTACGAACTACTCTTTCCAAGAGAGGTAAAATTGTAGTATTTAGGAATCGAATCCATCGGGAGCGTGGGCACAAAATAAACTCATTACAGTCGCGACTAAGCTAAGCAAATAGATTAATAAGGAGTAAGTAAACTATCGATTGATTGGTAAGTAAACAATAATAATAAATAGTTAGATCTAGGGTTTTAGGCAAGTGGATTATAGAAGATAGAAGATAAGGGTATTAATCATAGAACTCGATATCTAATGTAAAAGACGACCAACTCTCGCTGCGAGCCTAATATTGACTAAGTTAGATGTCTCAGCACTCGCTTGTTGACACGGAATGACCACCGATCGATGGCAATGATCCTGCGTCGATCGATGGTCTCTCGATTCAAGCTTTATGACCTAATTCGATAAGTTCACTAAATTAACTAAATAAACTCTCATTTGTTTCTAGCACCTAGCTCAATAGGATTAATTATGGTAGTAGACCATGCTCTTGCACGCGCCTAACTATCCTATGATCATGGTTCTAGTTAGCTACTCTAAAACACAATCAATCAACACAATTCTATTGAAAGATCTAATAATTCCCCTAGCAATTATATTGTTTGGCTAATCCATCAATACCATTAATAAACCCTAAACCTAACAAGAGATCTACTATGACATGATCTTTATCACATAATTCATAGATGAAATAGATATAGAATAGAAATCAAATAAAGAACCAAAGGAGTACCAGGAGAACTCTGAAGGAGTTCCTCCCTTCTCTCATAACCCTAGAACAACAGATAGAATAAAGATTGGTGCCTAAACAATGGCATAGAAACACATAAATAGGGTTTTAAGTCGTCTAAGGGCATTCCGGTAATTTGTGATGGCTTCTAGGCTTAAGTCGGCCATAAAAAAGTCGGGCCTATCTTCTGCGATCACCGTCGACCGATACAAAGTCTGTGCCGTTGATCGACACTCATTCATCTTCTCGACAGCTTCCTCTAGCGAGGCAGACAGACCACTCTCCAGTAAAATGGGCATAACTTTGGTTGTTTGGTCCTAATTGACCTCGGACCAGTGGCATTGGAAAATCTAACTCAAAGCTCTATCTTGTGTAAGAATATCAGATCAATCGCACCGTGAGAAGGTTTCCATCCATAGCTGAACTTCTGATGCATCTGCGTAGTTCTACATCGCTAAAAGCTCTAGAATCACCAAAGTTCTCCAGAACGTACCTGAACCTGAAAATACTCTAAAAAACACATAATATAGACTCTAAATAGGGCTGATATCATGGCACAATAGTGGTAAATATCAGGCCCTATCAACTCCCCCAGACTTAACCTTTTGTTTTTCCTTAAGCAAACAAAGCCTGTGAAAGAAGTTTTGGAAAGCGGATACTCACATAATGTCTAAGTATAAATATCACCCTACTTTGTTGCAACCACATCCTATCAAGTCAATCACAGAGAAACTTTATATACTCTATCCTAGTATAGCAACCAACACCAGTCTACCAACAACTTAGCAAATACTAGTTTGACTTACCCCTATACTGATTTCATTTCTTTGCATAAAATAAAGTGTAAGCTTTACCTTATGAGTATCGATCAAAGGACACATGGACTCTACCTCTGCAAATATCTAAACAACTAGGCACAAAGTCTTATATGATTCTTTTCTTCCCCATTTTCTCTCTGAATCATTCTAGATCTCAAACTTAATGGACAATGATGTTGATACAGCCCATCTTGCCATCTCATTTTTTATATTCCTCTTCTTTTTCTTTTATTTCTTCTTTTTTTCTTTCTCTTTTTCTTTTTGGGCAAAGTTGTAGGCGAATAAGGGGGTCATCGGTAATGTACCTACCCCTCACTTCCAACAATGTGTGATCGTTCCTCTGAATTAGAATAATGAGGTCATAGGTAATTTACTTACCCTTATGCATCTTTGGAAGTCATCTTAATCTTTTAAGCTATTAGGTAGTTGCTGAAGAGAAAGAGAGAAGGGAACCAAAGGCGCAATGACTTGTACTTGCAAACTTGTTGAAGGTATCTGATCCAGTGTATACCAAGCCCCAAAGCAAGCAAAAAGTGTCAGAATTATTGTTGGAAATCAGCTTCGGTTCCTTCAAACTTTCTAAGCAAGTTTGATATAGTGGCAGGATGATCCACTTTGGTATCTCTAGTAACATCTGCAAACAACCTTCTAAGAATGGTGCTAAAGTGTGGTTAGTCAATAATAAATCTTGATCATAGTCCCTTTCTTGACTCAATAAAACGTTTTTGAAATACTTACATATATGTAGTAAATAAGACTCAAAACAAATCAAACAGCATCAGCGAACCTCCCCCAGACTTAAATTACATTGTCCATAGTGTAATTTGTCCCATATTGTTCAGGAAAAATCAAAGCATAAGTAAATAGCTTAAGAGAGAAACTTGATACCAGACTCTGTAAAAGAGTATCGATCGATGTCACAATATTGATGTCGACCGATGGTCATGTTCCATGGTCGATTGATTTGATTCTTCAAAATCGATAGATGGTGCACCTTTAAGTTTATACTTCTTTTTTAAGAATAAGTACAGAAAATAAAACTCAAAATAGAACACAATATCAGTAAACCTCCCCCAGACTTAAACAACACTATCACCAGTATTATACAGTCTGAGATTGGTGAAGAAAATAAATCATAAGGACCAAATTTAACTAGGAAAATGATATACCTGCTTCATCACCCTATTTGTAAAAGCCTCCATAGACTATTTTCCTTTGTCTATCATCTTAGCAAGGAGTGCTCGAAGCTTTGCAAATGGCTGTAAGAAGCATCTGCTACGCACTTTGTATTTCCTGACACCATCTGAGAAGTGGAGAATCAATGATAACCGAGGACCTTCCTTGATCCTTTTCTCTTCTTCTTTCCCCCCAGACTTGTCTGATCTCTTGGTGCCTCCATAAAAGAGATTACGAATCACTTCTCATTCTTCTCTGATCCATGATGAGTGTCGATCTACGCTCTAGTGTTGATGTCAATCAATGTTCCAATGGTGGCGTCAATCGATTCACCAATGATGGTGTCGATCGATGCTGCGACCGATGGTCCTTGGTCAACGTCACCTTCATACTTCAATACTCTCTGAGAAAAAACTGTATGTTGAAGATCATCAAATACCTCAACGCAGAGATCCATATGCACACTTCCATCTGGTAGAATAGGAAATTCAACCTCAAAACAGCACTGGGAACCACAAACTTCACAAGGTCATGTACCATCTTCGCTCTTTTGTGAAAACCAACAGCTTCTTCTGTGCAGATAGGTGGTTGTAGATGTTCAGGGACATCAAGGTGTGAGGTCTCAAACTTGTGCATTCTCTCCTCAACTGGCTCCAGTTCAACTGTGTAACCTTGTAGCTCTTCCAACGGTGGGTGTCAATCGATAGCATCAGGTGGGTGTCGATCGATAGCATCTGGTGGGTGTCGATCGATAGCATCTGGTGGGTGTCGATCGATAGCATCTGGTGGGTGTCGATCGATAGCATCTGGTGGGTGTCGATCGATAGCATCTGGTGGGTGTCGATCGATATCATTAGGCGGATGTCGATCGATGTTAGCTTTTGGTGAAGTCTCTAGATCTTTTCCCGAGGTGTGCTGATCGTCATCAAGCTTCATCTCCGAGTCTTGATCCATATCTTCAAGCTTTTACTCCAGCTCTAAAAAATCTTCCATAGTGAATTTCCTACTCGAATCCAAAATATCCAAGTTGTTCTCTATCCTCTACCTCCAAAAGATCTCCCATGGTGATTTCTCTGTCTACATCTGGAGCATGATAACAACTTGATACATCGTTGCTCTCTAGTGTCGAATCTGCAATATCCTGAAGAGAACTCGAACTTTCATGGATGTCAAGTGGTGTCAATCGACAACCAGAGTTAGTGTCGATCGATGCTGAGGTTTTAGGGTCGATCGACATTGAGATCTTAGTGTCGATTGACGCCAAGGTCGGATTGATAATATCATCTTCTTCTGCTCCATGATACATAATACCCATTGCTACGTACTCGAGAAGCTGTCGTGGAATCTCGTTTTCTTTCTTTATTTGCTAAATTTCAAGCATTTTGCCCAACTTATATTTGTTCTCTTTTCTCGAGCTGTGGCAACTTCATCAAGAAATTCATAAGGGAATGCTCTTTCAATATCATCCCAGCGATCAGAGATCGTGGTTCCAGTCGAGTAAACCAGTTAAATGCATTCCCAGAGATAGAATAGGGGAAGATCTTGCATAGCATGTGGCATTCAGATATTTCATTCTGCTTGCTCCTTGAGACTAGATCCACAAGTAGTTCAATGTGTTCATTCGGATCTTCATGAGGCAAACCCTAAAAAGAGTTATGAGCTGCCCAATCATACCATTCACGGCTCAGCGTGAATTCATTTATCTCAGCAACAGCAATGACATCAGGGATCACAGCACCCTATGCATTAATCAATTGTCATGTACTGCTGCGAGGGCGAACTTCTTCGTCTCGTAAGATCCCATTCTCATCAGCTTCAATTATGAGCAATTCAACATTATTTGTCTTCCTGCAAGTAGTATCGATCGGCACCGAAGTGTGAGCGTCGATCGATGTCATGATGTAAGTATCGGTTGATGCTAAAGTATTGGTGTCGATCGATACTCGCTTCTCTTTGCTAGCGATCACTGCTTGGAGGGTGTCAACTGCCCTCATAGACTTATGGATCATGCGCGAATCACCAGGTTCCTTTTTTGAAGAACCGAAAAATCCTCTCCTCATTGCTTCCTGGTACTAATATGTATGTCTCTGAAACACAATAAAAAAATTATATAAGGAAACTAATATAGAAAAATACCTAGACTAAATAAAACAAATTGAGTCTAATAGCGAATCCTCGCTCTCCGGCAACGGCGCCAAATTTGACAGGAGGGCTTTTATGTATTTCAATGCAAACTCTATCAAATTAACCCTACGAACTACTCTCGCCAAGAGAGATCAAAATATAGTATTTAGGGATCGAATCCACATGGAGCGTGAGCGCACAATAAACTCAATACAATCGCGATTAAGCTAGACAAATAGATTAATAAGAAGTAAATAAACTTTAGCAGATAATTGATTGTTTGGTAAGTAAACAATAATAATAAATAGCTAGAACTAAAAAAATAGCTAGATCTAGGATTTCAGGCAAGTGGATTATTGATATAGCCTATTTATTATCAGCTTTAGGCCATGTTTAGAGTATATACAGGTCCAACGACGTTTTGGAGATAAATGGAGATACTTGGAGCTTTTGGAGCATTTAGAGGAGGAATATCCGTAGTTGACTACTGGAGGAGTCGAAATACAAGCCTATCAGAGATCGACGACATAACCTTGGAATCGACCGATGATGAAAGACTAAGGTCGATCAGTGCTGCACACTTGCCATCGATCGACGCCCAACTCGCAGAAAGCCGACAAAAGCCCAAGTTTAGAAGACAAAAGACAAAATACCCTCGACGAGTTTTGACCTAGATTTTAGGGTTTTCATATTTATGTTCATGTATTGAGAACATGCAGAGTGTGCTAGTATGGTGCAAGTATAATCTTAGGAAAGGCTTCACACAACACACATAGCTTTATAGTTTTAGGATTTTAGGGGAGAAGATTCATAATTCCTTAGGGATATTTGTATTGGAACCCCAATACTTTTTCTATGCATTCTATTCAGACGATTGTTCATACTTTAAATTATGTATGAGTAGTTATCAACTAGATTTAGGGTTAAATGATAGCAATGATGGATTAGCCTAAAAATAGGATTCCTAACTAAGTCAATATCCATCAATTGAGTTGTTCTTAGTGCTTGCATTCTAGAGTAGCTAACTAGGATCTCGAAAGTATGACATGGACAACTACAAGAGTAGGTTATGTGCCAAAACAGACCACATTGAAATAGGCTGTAAGGCGCATACGAGAGTTGGTCTAACAAGTCTGGGGGACTTATCAAATTTCTGATTTCCCGTTGATCGACATCAGGCCTTCATCGTTGATCGATGGTCTTTCCTTTTGCTCGCATACGAGAGTTGGAGTTAAAAGGGTCGGAATAGTTAACATTTGAGTTCTAGTATATTTATATATCTATGCTTCTTATCCTCTATAATCCATTAAGCTTGAAACCCTAGATCTAGCATATTAACATTTACATCAAGTTAGTTTATTAGTATATTTCTATATTTGCATTATTTCCATATTTGCATTATGAGCATATTTTCATATTGCATCACTACTTCTTGAAAATGAATATTTCTTTAACTGATTGTTTGCCAACCTATATATATATATATTCACCTAGCTTAATCTTTAGGAATAAGAAATCTATTGTGTGTCATTGCTCTCTGTGGATTCGATCCCTAAGTAGTACACCTCATCTCTTTTGGTAAGAGTACTATTTGTGTGTTAAAGACTAGGGTTAATTTGATAGTGATTTGTTTAGGATATTTATACCCTGCTAGAACAACTAAAACACGCATGTCAAATTTGGCGCCGTTGCTGGGGAGCATTGATCACCATTAAATTAAATTTCTGGGATTTAGTCTACGTTTGTTACTACACTCAAGTTACTAAATTTTTCTTTTCCTTGTTTTTAGGTGCATGCAAAGACACACCAAGAGCAATAAAGGACAAGAACTATTATTCTCTGACCCTGATAAAATCGAACGTACGATCCGCAAAGAAAGACGACAAGCATCGATCGACAACAACAACTTTGCGTCGACCGACAAATCTTTACGGATAGCATTGAACGACAACAGAACTCGAGCATCAATCGACACTGATCACACACCGAAGATCGGCAGCATAGTATCAGCATCGATCAACAGAAGCCGACGAGTTCAGATGGTTGCGGCATTGATTTTGACTCAGGATGAGGATGGGAACCTGCATGACCAAGACAGTCATATGCGTAATGTTGTAGATAAACAGATCGAGAAGAGAATGGAAGCTGGACAGGTTCACCAGCTCATTATACTAATTGATGATGATTTTTGGGTATAAGTGAAGAAGGAAAAGCTACAAGAGGAAAGAAGCCATTCGCACAGACATCGATCGAAACTCGCGACCACCCATCGATCGATACAGCCTGTGGAGTTAGCAGAATTGGGAAAATTTTCGAATATCATTCGACGCGTCGGTAGTAGAATCGATCGACAATGCCCAGCAGCAAAACGGGTTCCTTCCCAAAGATCACGAATATGACACCTCCAGAGCATAAGATGGGTACATCAGAGCTTATGATGGCTGATAAAACTGCCAAGGATCACCCCGGGAAGAAACAGAGGATTGTTCTAGAGAAGAAAAGTGACCTTGGAAAACTTGTGGTGCTATGTCTGATCAAAAGCAACAAGTTTCCCAACGCCCTCTGTGATACTGGACCATCAGTGAGCATCACACCCAAAACTATGGCAAAAATTTTGAACCTGAAAGTGGAGCCTTCCAGCGATTCTTTCATCTTTGTGGATTGCTCCAGAGTGAATTCAGGAGGTATTTGTAGACATATCCCACTGCAAATTTAGGAGGTCTTATTCCCGATAGACTTCCATGTGATTGATATGCAGATCAATTGGAATTCTTCCTTATTACTTGGAAGAGATTTCATGGCTACCATGGGAGCTATCTGCGACATGAGGACAAACATGTTGTGCCTTTCCTTGATTGATCATAATGTCTATTATGAAATTTATAAGAATAAACATGCCCTCACGAAACTGAGTGATAATGCAGAACTTGTGGCCACATGCTTCTCCGATTTTGACTTCGATGAAGAGTCGGAAGATGGTTCATTGATCGACACCCAGCCTAGACTAACGATCGACACGCTTGCAATTCAACAATCAGTCGACACCCACCCTTTGTTATCGATTGACGCTCACACTCCAGAACCGATCAACTCCTACCACACAGTTGGTGATTACAACACAGTCAACCCCGAGTACGACAAAGACTACATAGAAGAAGAGATGATCGAGTAATGTGGTATCGCTAAGGAAGAGGCTGATGCTTTTCATATTTCCCATCAATTCGGGAATTCGACATCGATCGACGCTAACCCTATGCCATCGATCAATACTGGCCACGAAGCAGCAACCGAAGTAGATCCAACTACAGCACGCGAGAAGGAATATGGTTATTTACAACCAGACGAGTTCGGTATTATGAGAGTTCCAGACGGTCACGCAAGAGCTATGGATGGCAAACTACTTAATGTCACAAGGGAAGATATTGCAGGCATTCTTGCCATGGCTAATGGAGCTGGAAACCTTTTCGTGCAACAGTCTGGATATCTAGTATCGATCGTTGGTCACCATACACCATCGATCGACACGCGTCCAGTATGCGATGGATACGATGAAGATTACAGAATTGGGTGATGAACACCAGAGTGGATAATCAAGCATCGATCACAAGATACTCATGGCCTTTGAATGACATCAGACGTGAACCAGAACACGAACATGGAGCAGAAGAGACAAATATTGGTAACCTTAAACCAGATGAGTTTTGTATTTTCAGAGACCCAAAGGGATATGCACCTACTCTTGATGGTATACTCCTACATTTGTCCAAGGAGAATGTCGCAGATTCCCTTATTCTGTCCAATGGATCAGATAATATATTTGGACACCAGCAAAGGCCATCAATTGACGCTTACCGTTCCGCATCGATCGATATTGAGGTGCAGACCATTTTGTACTAATCCAAACACTGTCAAGCCACCATCGATCGACAAAGCCATCCGGGCATCGATTGATTGGTGTTACGAGAAAGGTTCAAGAGCCTTTGATACTGAAGGTAAAAGTCTTTTCCACTAGGAAAACAAAGATGAGTATGGCATCTACAGAGATGAGTATGGTAATGCACGAGATACAAATGGAAGGGTAGTGAATGTGCAAGATGAAGACATTAGAGCAGTTCTAGAGAGAGCTAATTTGTTTAAGCATAGCTACATATGTTTACCAGAACATGCAACAAGGATCACTATGTCTAAGAAGGATCAATAGACATACAACATAGATGAGTTTGATGATATTGTGAATGCAATCTACAGAACTCAAGAGATGTCACTAGATGATTTTTACAATAGGTTGGATGATGTCTAATATCCTATAGACACCTACCTTACCTGTTTGACTGCACGCATTGACCAGATGAAGCAAGAGTTGGACATTGTTCAGAGATAGCTTGCGACTGGGGCAGAAGAGATAAGATGAGGCATTGAGGAACTTCATTAGTACGTGGTTTCAAAAGAGCAACGAAGATGTGGACACTTATGTTCCAAGTGTTGATCCAACTTCCTACTGGTCAGAGAGTTCATAACGTCGAGCTAAAGACTATAACCAAGCGCTGAGTGGGAGGCAACCCACTGTTTAGTAAGATTTTATTTCGCTTTTACTTATACTACTACTTATTTTGGGTTTTACTTTGTCTTATATAGACTGTTTGAGTCACCATCGATCAACACTATAGAGGTACCATCAGTCGACACTGGATCACGACCATCGATCGACCACACATGACTACCATCGATCGGTACTCTTTACAGAGTTTGGTATCGAATTTTTCTACCTATCTATTTACATATGAATTAATTTTTCCTAACTAATTCGGGTCGGATTACACTAGGGATAGTGTAATTTAAGTCTGGGGGTGGTTTGCTAATGCTCTTTAAGTTGTTTTGAATTTTATTTGCTATATAAATATAAGGTTTTCAAAAAAATTATTGAGTCAAGAAGGGGACTATGATCAAGAATTATTATTGACTAACCACACTTTAGCACAACTCATAGAAGGTTGTTGCAGAGATTAATAGAGATACTAAAGTCGATCATCTAGCCACTATATCACACTTGCTTAGAAAGTTTGAAGGAACTGAACCTGATTTCTAACACTACTCCTGACATTATCTGCTTGCTTTGGGGCTTGGTATACACTGGATCGGATTCCTTCTGCAAAGTCTGTAGCTACAAGTCATTGCACCTTTGATTCCCTTCCTCTTCCTTCTCAGAATCTACCTAACAGCTTAAAAGATTGAGATGATCCCGAGATGCAGAGGGGTAGGTATATTACCAGTGACCCTAGTATTCTAATTCGGAGGAACAATCACACATTGTTGGAAGCGAGGGGTAGTTACATTACCGATGACCCACTATTCGCCTACAACTTTGCCCAAAAAGTAAAAGAAAAAGAAAAGAAAATAAAAAGAGAAAATAAAATAAAAGAAAAAGAAGAGGAAAATAAAAAATGAGATGGCAAGATGGACTGTATCAACATCATTGTCCACTGTGTTTGAGATCTAGAAAGATTCAGAGAGAAAGGGGGAGAAAGGAATCAGAGAAGACTTTGTGCCTAGTTATTCAGATACTTGTAGAGGTTGAGTCCATATGTCCTTTGGTCGATACTCCCAAGGTAAAGCTTACACTTTATTTTATGCAAATAAATGAAATCACTAGAGGAGTGAGTCAGATTAGTATTTGCAAAGTTGTTGGTAGACTAGATTTTGTTGCTATACTAGGATAGGGTATATAAAGTTTCTCTATGATTGACTTGATAGGATGTGGTTGCAACAGAGTAAGGTGGCAGTTATACTTAGACATTATGTGAGTCTCTGCTTTTCAAACCTCTTTCACAGAATTAGTTTGCTTGAGGACAAACAAAATGTTAAGTCTAGGGAACATGATATAGCCTATTTATTACCAGTTTTAGGGCATGTTCTAGGCTATATATAGGGTCTAATATGAGTGTCTAAGAAATGTTATAGAGTACTTACAGGTCCAGGGACGTTTTGGAGATAAATGGAGATACTTGGAGCTTTTTGAGCATTTAGAGGAGAAGAATCAGTAGCTGGCTATTGGAGGAGTTGAAGTACAAGCATGTCGATCGAAGACATAACCTTTGAATCGACCAATAATAAAAGACTAAGGTCGATCAATGCTGCACACTTTCCATTGATCGACACCCAACTCGCAGACAGCCGACTGAAAAGCCCAAGTTCAGAAGACAAAAGACAAGAATACCCTGGACGAGTTTTGGCCTAGATTTTAGGGTTTTTATATTTATGTTCATGTATTGAGAGCATACAGAGTGTGCTAGTGTGGTGAAAGTACAAGCTTAGGCAAGGTTTGACACAACACACATAGCTTTATAGTTTTAGAATTTTAGGGGAGAAGATTCATAACTCAGGGAGATTTGTACAGGAACCCTAGTATTTTATCTATGCATTATGTTCAGATTATTATTCTTTCTTTGATTATGTCTGAGTAGTCATCAACTAGGTTTAGGGTTGTATGATAGCAATCATAGATTAGCCCAAAAGTAGGATTGCTAGATAAGTCAATATCCATCAATTGAGTTGTGCTTAATGCTTGAATTCTAGAGTAGCTAACTAGGATCTCAAAAGTAGGACATGGATGACTACGACAGTAGGTTATATGCCACAACAGACCACATTGAACTAGGCTGTTAGGCGCAAGCGAGAGCTGTTCTAACTAGTCTGGTGGACTTATCAAATATCGTTCACACTTCCATCTGATTTCACCATTGATCGACATCATGGATTCGTCGTCGATTGATGGTCTTTCCTTTTGCTCGCATACGAGAGTTGGAGTTGAATGGTTCCGAATAGTTAATATTTGAGTTATAGTATATTTACATATCTATGCTTCATATCTTCTATAATCCATTAAGCTTGAAACTCTAGATCTAGCATATTAACATTTGCATCAAGTTAGTTTATTAGTATATTTCCATATTTGCATTATTTCCATATTTGAATTATTAACATATTTTCACATTGAATCTCTACTTCTTGAAAATGAATATTTCCTTAATCGATTGTTTGCCAACGAATATATATATTCACCTACCTTAATCTTTAGGAATAAAAAATCTATTGTGTGTCATTGCTCTCTATGTATTTGATCCCTAAGTACTACACCTGATCTCTTTTGGCAAGAGTACTATTTGTGTGTTAAAGACTAGGATTAATTTGATAGTGATTTGTTTAGGATAATTATACCCTGCTAGAACAATTAAAACATGCATGTCAATTATAGAGGATCGAAGCTAAGGGTAATAATCATAGAACTTGATATTTAATATAAAAGATGACCAGCTCTCGCTGCAAATCTAATATATTGACTAAGTCCGATGTCTCAGTTCTCGCTTGTTGACACAGAATGACCGTCGACCGATGGCAATGATCTTGCGTCGATCGATGGTCTCTTGAGTCAATCTTTATGACCTAATCCGATTAGTTCACTAAATTAAATAAATCAACTCTCGTTTGTTTCTAGCAATCTACCTCAACAGGATAAATTCTGGTAGTAGACCATGCTCTCGCTTGCGCCTAACTATCCTATGATCAGGGTTCTCGTTAGCTACTCTAGAACATAAGAAATAACCACAATAGATATAATCCATCAATACCATTAATAAGCCCTAAATCTAACAATATATCTACTCAAACATGATCTTTGTCACATAAATAATAGATGAAATAGATATAGAATAGAAATAAAATAGAGAACCAGAGGAATTCCAGGACTCTGAAGAAGTTCCGGGACTCTGAAGGAGTTCCTCCCCTCTCTCATAACCCTAGAACATTAGATAGAATAAAGTTTGGTCCCTAAACAATGGCATAGAAACACAAAAATATGGTTTTAAGTTGTCCAAGGGCATTCTGGTAATTTATGATGGCTTCTGAGCATAAGTCGGCCATAAAAAAGTCAGGCCTGTCTTTTGAGATCACCGTCGATTGACACCAAGGCTGTTCCATCGATCGACACTCATTCATCTTCTCGACAGCTTCCTCTCGCGAGACAGACAGACTACCCTCTAGTAAAACAGACATAACTTTAGCTGTAGAATCCTGATTGATGGAGGCATTGGAAAGCTAACTCAAATTTCTATCTTGTGTAAAAATTTAGAATAAATATCACCGTGGTAAGGTCTATATTTATAGCTGAACATCTGACGCATCTGCGCAATTCTGCATCTCTAAAAGCTCCAAAATCACCAAAGTTCTCCAGAACGTACCTGAACCTGAAAATACTCTAAAAAAAATCTAAACACATATAATAGACTCTAAATAAAGCTGATATCATGGCACAATAGTGATAAATATCAGACCCCATTACATTAATTTAGGAATTTAGGTATCCTACCTTAGGCAAAGTCTTCCCGGAAGTCTTCTCATGTATTAGATCTTAAAAATAATTTATGAATTTTATAAAAATATATTTTGATAGGGAAAATATCCAAATAATGTAATTATATACATTTCTAAATTATAATTATAATTGAATTGTTTTCAACATAGGTGAGTGAATGTCGATTGACCCATGATAATTTTTGGTTTAGGGATTGGTAACATATGTTATAGTATTGTTTGTATTTTAGGGTTAGATTTTTAAATCTTAACATTTTAAAAACAAAATTATATTTGACCTATATGTCTTTAGTTTTGTGTATATTAAACACTTTATAAGTTAAATAATAAGTTTCATGAAGTTTTATTTGTTATTTAGTTTGTTATTTGATTTTATGGTTTGGAAGACTTCCTAGAAGACTTCCCAAAACGTCTTCAGGAAGTCTTCTAGTGCATTATGTTAAAAGATTTTTTGACGAAAAGTACATTTGGAGTTTAGAAGACTTCTTGGGAAGTCTTTTATTAAAAGACTAACCTGGAAATCATTTGAACCGAATATAATTAACCTAATTGGAACTTTTGTCTAATCATATAAAGAAAATTTACACATTTTATCTCTTACTATCAAATGGCTGCAACAAAATATATGGGCAAATCTCTCAAATAGAGCTTTTTGAAGTCTTTGTCACAAAAATAGATCTTAAGAAAAAAAAGACCAAAATAGACCTTTTTGAAATTTTTAATATTTTGTTTTTTTTTTAATTTTAGATCTCACCTCCAAAACTCCATCCTATAACTCTAAACCCTAAGTCTAGATTAGTTAACCAAAGGGGTATAAGTATATATTTACACCTTTTAATAAAATCTATTTTGGTCATTTTTCTCCTTGAGTGTTATTTTTCGGACAAAAACTTGTGTAGGTCTATCTTAGGGTATTTCTCAAATATAATGTTTCTCACTCTAAAATTCTCCAACCTGTTTCAAATCTTTTTGAACTTGAAAACACCAAACTTTAAAACTATTTCTCATTTTTTTTCTTATGTGTTTCTCACTAATTTATCTGGTTTTTGCAGGTTTTTTCATTACATTATTCTCATCTTTCACTCCCTCAAAATAAACCTATAAATTTTGAATATGTAATTTTTGTGTTTTTTATATGTTATATAGTTTTTTGAAGTTATTTGAATGTTTTTGAATATGCATATTTTTTTATTCTGAGTCAAACTTTGGAAGACTTCTCAGAAAATTCCTTGCAAGACTTCTTGGAAAATCTTCTGAACCGAAAATATTTAACCTAATTGGAACTTTTGTCTCCTTATATAAAAGAATTTACACATTCTCTATTTTCCTATCAAATGATTACAACAAAATATAATGTTTCTAGCTCTAAAACTCTCCAAACCTCTTTCTAATATCTTTGAAATTGAAAACACCAAAGTTTAAAAACTATTTCTCATTTTTTCTTATGTCTTTCTCACTAATTTATCTTCTTTTTGCATGGTTTTCATCTTTCACTCATTCAAAGGTAGACGTATTAATTTTGGAAATTTAATTTTGTGCGTTTTATATGTTAGATTCTAAAAAGTTATGGATTCATCTCAATGTGACTATTTTGTTTATTATTTAAGCATAAAAAATTATTTTTGTAGTTTTTCTCTGTGTCGAAGCCATTTGAATGTTTTTGGATATGCATATATTTTTATATCTGATTCAGACTTTGGAAGACTTCTCAGAAGACTCTTAGAAGACTTCTTGGGAAATCTTTTAATGCGTTTTATGCTAGAAGACTTCCCAAAAAGCAGTCTTCCCAAGAAATTTTCAAAAAGTCATGTGAAGTCTTCTGCCAAAGTGGTATAAATTTTGGATATGTATTATTGTGTGTGTTTCTATATTAGATTCTGAAAAGTGTAGACTCAATCTAATGTCACAGTTGTGTTTATTATTTAAGAATAGAAAGATTATTTTTGAAGTCTTTCTCGATTTTGAAGACATTTGAATGTTTTGAATATGCAAATTGTTTAAGAACTCATTCAGATTTTGGAAGACTTTTTAGAATATTCTCGGAAGACTTCTTAGAAGACTCTCGGAAGACTTCTTCGGAAATCTTCTAATGCATTGTATGCTAGAAGAATTCCGATGCGAGAAAACTTTCACATAATTCTTCGAAAGTATTCTGCCTAAAATGGTACAAATAGATGATATCAAATGGAGTTCAACCTTATCAATATCAAAGAATGATATCTAGATTTCCATGTAATAGTTTTGTTTATGATTTGTATGTGTATGCGTTTAGTTATGAATTCTTTTGTAAACTTGAAGAGATGTTAATGAAAATGGTTTGGTAAATATGTTCATGTTTACAATATTATGTTGCCAAAAGTACTTGACATTATTGAAGTCATTCTCATTCTACTCACTCATATCAAAACAAAACAACACAAATTTAGTTAAATTTACTAAAACTAAAAGAAAGACTTCTCAAGAAAACTTAGTCAGATTCACAAAATATGAAAATTCAATTTAAGTGAAAATTGAAATTTTAAATCTCATGAAAGTTAAAAGTTATATCTTATGATCTGAGAAGACACATTAAACCACATGACTTTGATATTCTTAAAGTTACTTAGCACCTTTGAAAGTTTAAAAATATATCTTGAAATTACATGACACTCTTGAAAATCTAACGTAGAAGATTTCTAGAGAAGTCGTAAGAAGTCTTCACGGATTAGCTTGAATCATTAGTAAACATGAGTATTTGTAACATCATAAGTATCACCAAATAAGTTATAAATTTCATCCAATAGCCCCAATATTGACTAATATACATGAGTTATAAAGAAAACAGTAAAAATTCATTATAAGTTTTGAGAAAATTGAAGTTTAATAAAGATTGACTGAGAAGTCTTCTGTTTAGATCATTTTTGCAATTGCAAATTTACGAAGGAATATTTCTTAAGAAGTCTATTCTACAGCAGACATCTTGTGAAGTTTACCTTTGTAAATATTAACTTATTTTTGAATTTGAAAATTTCTCGAAATCCCTAGAGAAGACTTCTTTTAAACATGTTAATTTTGTAATTGACCAAAGTAATGTAGATATTTGGCTTTATCTTAGAAGACTTCTCTGGAAGTCTTCTTACTTCACATGAAGTTTTTCACTGTCGTTAGAAGTCTACATGGGTTAATTTTGAAATTGACTATATTTGACTTTTTCATAGAAGACTACTCTAGAAGACTTCTAATGTAACCAAATGTTTGACCATAAATCCGGAATAAAATTTGAGAATACTTCTCAAGAAGAATTCTTAAGAAGTCTTCTCATTAATATTAAATGTTCTACTATTAACTAGATTTTGACCGGTGCTTTTAAAGCGCATAATTATTTTCAAAATAAACCAAAAATATATGGTAGAAATTTTCATTTTTGATTATGTATCTATATTTAAATGTTATACATGAAACGTTATATTTAGTGTTCTGAAATACGATCCGGGCTCGCGGTTAAACCAACAAAACTGATGACTATATGTAATTCGGTTATTTTTAACTTATTATTTAAAAATTATATAAACTCCGCTAAAACCTGGGACTCGACTACCAGTTGAACCTATGGGTGATCCACTATTTAATACAATTTGACTTAAATTTCTATATTTAAATTATTCTAATTTATGATTATTCAAATGAATGGTAGATATATTACGAATGTGATGCTCTAATTTTACAAAGTTAGTCATACAAATTGTTGTAAGCGTAATGGATCAACGATTCGTATACAATTATTACAAATTATTTATTTAAGTTTGAAATAAATATAAATACTTATTAATTTATTTAGTTTGTATTTATTGATCACATATTATAGAAATTTTCGATGTTTTGTTTTTGGTTTATTTGAAAATTTCAATTTAATTTCATTATTCATATTATACATTTTAATATTTATTAATTTTCATTTTGCTATATATTTTTATTATATATCTACGAATAATTTATTATTAAATTTTGACCAGCGATTTAAAGCTCCAGATAAATTTTTATTCAAAAATTATTTACATAAAATTAAAAATCTTATACATATGTATCTTTTTATAAAAAACATTTGTTTTAAGGTATATATAATGAAATTAATTTACATGATTATTATTTTATGAAAATAAGATAATTAATTTATATAAACTGCCTCGTATCAATTTTACTTATATTTTGAAACTTTAAATTATAGTAAAATATTCATTTTTTATATTCGTAAAAATTTATTTTAATATTATAATTTCCACATTATAATAAAAATTAACTATTGTCATTCTACTCTTCTCATAGTTGATAAATATATATTAAATAATTTTTAATATTTTAATTTAAATATGTATATTAACTTATGAAATTATTTATTATTTTATATATCGTACTTTAGTATTATTTAATAAGTTGAGTTATGTTATAAAATTCATAAATATATTTGATACGGTTATTTTCTAATTTATAAAATAGTTAATAAATGGATTAAGTTACTTACATATATTACTTGGTGTAGTAATTTATTTATGAAATAAATTATGTATATATAAATATTATAGAAATTTATTTCTTATTATATAAAAATGAATTAATTTTCGTTTTTATATTTAATATTGATTATGAATTTTATTATTTAAAATTAAATATTAAAAATAAATGTATATTTACATTAAATAAAAGTTATTAAAAGATAATATTAAAATCTAACCTTAAGAAAAGATACTTAAGAATATCTTTCAAGATATTTTATTTTGAAAATATTAAAATAATTGGTTAGATATAATATATATTTGAGAATAGCTAAGTTAGTTATAGGAGAATAAATAGAAAATTAAATAAATGTAATGGTCCGACATAGACTACTTACATGTAGATATATATTGCTTCTGTTTTAATTGTATTGATTGTTAATTGCAAAAGTAACCTATGCAAACTTCTTGAGACAGTGAGAAGACTTCATCTAACAGTATAAAAGATTTTCGAAGAAGTCTTCTTGGACTTCCCGAGAAGCATTCTATAAAAGTCAAATCTTTTGCAAAACTAATCTATGCATTATCGAGAAGTATTTTCGATGGAGAAGACTTCTAGAGAAGTCTTCTTTGCGAATATATCTTGGAAAAAAATTTCATACCTTAAACCCGTGATATGATTTGCTAAATTCTCCAAGTACATATAACATCACCAAAAAGCTACTAACTCATTAATGACCAAGAATCATGAGCTTCAATGTCTCTATGAACCTCACAAAGTTTGGAATTAAAATATTAGGTTTTTTGGATTACTTTTGAGGAAGAGTGAAAGAGATGTAGTTTGTGTATATAAAAATGAGATAGGAAGAGAAAAAAATCGATTTTTGGTGTATTAAGAGCTTCAAATTGGTTACTCATGGTGGTTGGTGTATTGATGGCAATGACAATATTACAAATATTTGGTGAATATGAGGATGATAGAGTAAAACACTCATTTTCGGAAAAGAAAAAAAATAGCATTTTCATGAATAACTCGAACTTCTAAGGTAAATAAGGCAAATGAAAACTCAAAAGGCATAGATTACTTTTGGGGTTGAATCCAAAATTTGAGTTATATTTGAAAACTCCATTTTATGATTTACATGTTGTTAAATTAATACTAAAAGCTTCTATCTCGTTACGTGTTCCATTTCATGGAATATAGATGTCCAATTAAATATACGCCACAAATAACAACTTATATCAAAATTTTATTTTATTTTTTTCTTTTTCTTTCATCAAACGCCCGTTATATTACTCAAATTTGAGGTGGTCTGGAAAGCCAGAACAAAAAAGAACAACCATGAAATAAATATCTTTATGAAAAGAATGTGCATTCCTAGCCAGTGCGTCCGCAGTTCCATTATGATCTCTTAGGATGTGGCAGATCTCAAATTCTGGAAAACAAATCAGTAGTGTTTGTATTGCCTCCAGTTATGTTGCAAAGCTCAGCCATTCTTGCGGTTCGGATACCATCGTGATAATGTCCTTGCAGTTTGTACCAAAACGCAGGCAGGATGAGTATTGGAGCCTACACTTCATTGCCCATCTAAGAGCCTCTAATTCTGAATGAAGTGTCATCTCTCGCTTCCTTAGATTTTGAATCCCATGAGCTCAATTTTGGCATTGTAGTTCTTCCACACCCAGCCGAAACCGCTATATTGATATGTGTCGGTCCAAGAACCATCCACAATACATATATTTTCAAGACATATGGTCTGAGATGTCTCGCTCATGTGCACTTGTGGATTCTGATTGATCGTCTCATTAACACTAAACCACGCATGACATTCACTTTCTGCATATCGTACTAGCTCCATTGGATCTCTATCAATTCTCCTGAAGAGTTTATCATTATGGGTCTTCCAGATATACCAAATTATCCATGGAAAAGGATCTCTATGTGAATCATGTGCAGCGTTCTCATTCTTTCGTTAGAAGAGGTAATCCATATTAGCAAAAATACTAGGAATGGGAATATGTTTTGCCTCGGGGCGTCGAACATAAAGCCCATGCTTGTAAGGCAGTAGGGCACTCAAATATGGCATGGGTAACTGATTCCTCCGATTCCCCATATCGCGGACAATAGTTGTCACATCTCAAATTTCTGTAATTTAGATTATTTATGACTATCATGTGTCTTGTTATCAATTGCCATATAAGATGACACATCTTTGGGGGTGCATTTACTTTCCAAGCAAAGGCCTGAAGGTCAGTAATACTAGGTTCACAAGTCCCACTCTCCACATCTTTCCTCAAAAGTTTCCGGGCCACCTAGTAATCTGATTTAACTGTATATTGGTCATTCTTAGTATAGCTCCAACAGAAAGAGTGTATGTGATTCATCACTACTTATGGCTAGGCTTTTGATAAGGGGAATGTCTTCCGAATTAACATAATTTGTCAGCAATTCAATATCCCACTCTTTTGATTCATAATTTATGAGATCACTAACTCTCATATTCAAGTGCAAGACTGGAGCAGACGAGAAGGCCGGCCTAGCTAGTATTATCTGGATCAAAGGATCCTCCCACACCTTAGTTTCATGTCCAGAATGAATCTTCTGTCTAATACCCTATTGTAATAAACTTGGCGCCGCCAAGATACTATTCTAGACATATGATGGCATGTTAACCGAAATTGAACGTAAAGGCGAGCTCATCTGGTAATATCTCCCTCTTAGCACCTTATCCACCAGTGAATCCGGAAATTGGACTAGTCACCATAATTGTTTTGCTAGTAGAGCCAAGTTGAATTTGTGTATCATAAGAAATCCCAGACCTCCTTCATGTCGTGGTTTGCGAAGTTTTTCTCATTTTGCCCAGTGTATACCTCTTTTAGGTGGATTTGATCTCCACCAGAACTGTGCAATGGCACTAGCAAGCTTTTCACATATCTCTAATAGTAGTAAAAAAGGTAGAATCACATATGTCGAAAGTGCTAATAATATGGATTTAATTAGAACCTCTTTCTGCCTTTTGATAACCATCTACCCGTCCAGCCATTCACTCTATGCATCAACTTGTCTTTGATAAAAGTAAAAAGTTTTCATTTGGAGCCACTAATATCTTCAGGTATTCCCAAATAAGATCCCATCCCTCCCTCGTTTTTGATTCCTAGCTTCTCTTTAATCTGTTGCCCAGTATGAACATTTATTTTCTTACCAAAGAGCAAGGAACATATCTCAAAGTTGATACACCGATCAGACGCTTTCCCGTATTTCCTGATCTCTTTCATTACTTCCTCACATTCACGGGGCTCCGCCTTACAAAATAAAAGGCTATCATCAGCAAAGGGAAGGTGAGATATCGAGGGACATGCGTGTGTAACTCACATCCTCGTTATCTTCTCTTGATTCTCAACATGATTAAGAAGGCTAACGAGCGCTTCCGTGCATAGCATATAGTAAAGGAGACAAAGGATCTCCTTGACGCATGCCTCTTCCCGGAACAATGTTTCCCCTTGGTTTCCCATTTAAGAGTACTTTATACCGAACCGAAGTTATGCATCACATGATCCACCCAATCCAGATTTCTGAAAACCCTATCTTTTGCATAACTATGTGGATGAAGGGCCATTCCATACGATCATACGCTTTACTCATATCCGTCTTGATGGCCATCCTCTTATTTTGTCCATTTGGTTTGGTTTGCAGTGCATGAAATATCTCTTGTGCAATCATGACATTATCAGAGATTTGTCTTCCAGCAACAAATGTCGATTGGGTTTCAGAGATTAGACTTTGTAGAACTTTTATTTAATCTCTGGCATAAGACCTTAGAGATTATCTTCGTGGAAACCTCTCAGAGAGCCTTGTCAGTATTTTTCGGGTTAGATGTCTCGAACAACTCTCTAAAGTAACTAGTAGCAATGGCTACTAATGCATCGTCATCTTCCACTGCAATTCCATTAGAATCAAGAAGTTGGGTGATTTTGTTTCTTGCTCTTTGTTGCTTTGTTACCGAATGGAAAAATTGTGTATTTCGATCGCCTTCTTTAAGCCAAAAGGTTCTACTCTTTTGTTTCCAGAACATCTCTTCTGCCTTAAGAGCGTCAGATAATTCCTTCAACGCCTCCGCTATTTCCTCGGTTGTAGCATCATCATTCAAATACCGCTCCTCCACTTTTTCCTTTAGATCCTCTACCTGTTTCCCAGAATTTAGATCATTCTGCCTCCTCCATAATCCTAAAGCCTTACGACAACTTGAGATGTGCTCCATAATATTTGCATTAAGGGGAAGATCTGGTGATTTCCACCCCTCTAGAATAACTTGTCGTATTTCATCTTTGTCAATCCACCTTTTGTCAAACTTGAAGTATTTCGATTTTCTTTCTGGTTTTGAAAGGATATTTGCAAGAACCGGAAGATAATCTGATCCCCACAGCCACATATAGTTTACCCATGAGTGTGGGAATTTGTCATGTCAATCCTCGTTACCAACAGCCCTTTCCAATCGACATCGGACTGTAATTTGTCCTGCTTTTTTTCCAACCCATGATAACATTTCCGAGAACATGGAAATTCCTGCATTCAGCAGTCGTTAAGCATTTGCTTCAAAGGCAAGAAAGAGCTATCCGAGTGAGGTCTTCCTCCCACTTTTTCATCGTAACTTGTTATTTCATTAAAGTCACCTATCATAAACCAAGGTCCTAATCTTGTTGTTGAGAAACGCGTAAGACGTTCCCATACTTGTTCCCTTTGTTCTAACACAGGATCACCATACACAAACGTCATATAGCCTTTTATTTCATCAATGATTGCCTCAACATCAATCATTCTGTTGTTTGAAAACAAAACATTAATTTGAAATTCTTCTAATGAAAACAAAGCTAAACCACCACTAAGTCCAAGAGGCTCTACGGTAAACAAATGATCAAATCCTAAGTCGGTCTGAATGTTTTGCAACAATGACCTATTATTCTTCATCTCACAAAGGAACACAGGTTTTGGGCGATGCTTCTGACACATCTCCTAAAGGCGTCAAACTGTGAGGTTGTTCCCAATCCCTCTACATTTCCAACTGATTGTCTTCATGGTTCCATATTGGATGAGTTCTTAGGCCTCATCACTTCCTCTTTTTTGCCTGCCTATCTCTCATCTTCTTTGTGCTTTGTCGCCCAGACCTACCAACTCCACCAGTCGAATTTGATCCCAGAGACTTGGATCGTCTGCTTGGAGATCCCCGACGAATGAACTCTAGTTTCTTACTCGGAAAGCTCAATGGAGCACTCCTCTTGGCGCTTGTTATCATTGCTCTTGCTGCCTTCTTTCCTGATTTTGATCTCCTTTCCACAACATATAATGGTTCTGGCCATTTAGTTTCAGATTCCAAGAGCTCCTCTCCTAGCAAGTCATCCTCACTTGGATAAAAACCCTCCATACCATCATCTTGCTCAGCCATCTCCATGTTATCCAATGCCCCAATAATCTGATCATCCTTATTCTCAGGCACAAGAGAGGGCAAAAAAGAAAGTGCTCGAGCTGCTCCCTTATTGCGAGTAGTTACATTACCCTCCATAAGATTTTCCCCTGTAGATGGGGTCACATTCTTACTCGCTATCATTCTCCTTTGTCGAACATCCCCACTCTTCTACTGCTCAGCATCCGGAGATCCAGAGATAACTGATATTTGTTCATAAGGAACAATATCTAGTGAGGCAACACTTGTGGCTCAATCAGTTTCGAATGAGGGAGCTACGAGGATGGAATGAAGATGGATTGGTTGATCCAACTCACCGAACAGGCGAGTTGGACGGCTTGCTTGATCCAACTTGCCCGTTTGGCGGGTTTGACGATCGAACCTTATAGTCATTTCGTTATTTCGATGTTCGGGGATCCGTTTGTCCGCGGCCTACAGTAACATTTCTCAAGGACTTATCGTGCGAACCCTCTTTCAGAGTTCATACGAAACTCGATTTTTATTTTCCCCCTCTTCTTTTTTCAAAATATTATCTCTCTTTTTTGAAAGAGGACATTTCCGAAGGAGTTTCTGACGTTGATTCCGTCGTAACCGATTTGACTCCAATACTCAGCCATCAAATAAATCATATCTCAGCCATCAAATAAATCATATCTCAGCCATCAAATAAATCATATCTCAGCCATCAAATAAATCATAATTTAGCTATCACATATAGCATAATTCAACCATCAAATAATTCATAACTCAACCATCAAATGACTCATAACTCAAACATCAAATGACTCATAACTCAGCCACAAACTAGAAAAAAACTCAAAATAAAGCGTTGAAAAATACGAAAGAAGACGATTTTGGAGACGATACTTGCAAAAAAGACGATTATGGATGATTGGGTAAAAGACGATTACAGACGACTGGGTAGAAGATGATTTCGGAGCAGACAAGTTCGGAAAAGACGATTTCGGAGAAGACGAGTTCGGAAAGACGATTTCAGAGAATATTTCCGACGAAAACAACGATGGAGTTTAATCGGGAAGGATATTTTAAGTTAAGCGTCGTTTCATTGCCTCCCCCTCTTTTAATAACAATTATTAGTGACATGTATTGTTATTAGTGACATGGATTATGGTTATTAGTGACATGGATTTATTAATTATTTTAAATCTCTTTTTTATAAATAAGCTCAATAAAAAAACTAACCAATGGTGTTTCTTGTAATTTACTAGGGTTCTACAAACCTTTTAGTAATTTTCAAGAGATGTATGATATTCTAATCATATAAGAACTTTTCTATGATATTTTAGTATTTCCTCATTTTATTTTCCAAACATTCATATGGTTAATTGAGACCCCCACCCCCACCCCATCTTCTCAACCTGTCTCGGCCAGTCCACTTGCCACACCTCGTTTAATCGTGAAGGAAATTTTAAGTTAAACATCGTTTCATTGCATTTTCACTCTTTTTATCACAATTATTAGTGACATGGATTGTTATTACTGACATGGATAAAAGTTATTAGTGACGTAAATTTATTAATAATTTTATCTTTTTATAAATAAGCTTAATTAAAAAAATTAACCAAAATTTTTTATTGTAATTTATTAGAAATTTACAAACATTTTAGTAATTTTCAAAAGATGTATGTTATTATATTCGTATACCAACTTTCTTAAGCTATTTTAGTGATTCTCATATTGTTTTCCAAAAATTCATATGGTTAGTTGACCCCCCCCCCATCTCCTCAACCTGTCTCCGCCAGTGCACTTGCCACACCTCCTCCCCACCAAGGTCCGGCCTCTATAATGACATTCTTTAATGCTGGCCACTCATTTCTTCAATTCAAGTATTATTAACTTACAAAATTTAGCTGCATTCTAAAAAGAATTGATCAACATGCGCTATATAATATATAAAGTCAACTTTCTATTTGCTTATAAACGAGTTCAAACTACCAACTAGGGTTGACTATTTGAGTTCTCAGATGAGCAAACTATAAACATTGTTGGAGAAAGAGCTTTCATTAATGGCTGAGATCTCTGATATAACTCCACAGACACAAACTGAAACCTTCGACATCGAAGACGGTGGATCAGGAGGTGATTCCCGATCACAGGGGTTTTCCCGACCTCTTGTATCCGTATCTTTCGTTCAAAAGGTTAGCATTTTTATTGTTACATGTTTTCCTAACATTATGAGACATTGATATTAATTAGTCTGAATCAAGATTGGCATATGCCTGTTCAGTTTCGACGTTGGTTTGAGTTTTTGGACTTTGAGTTTTTCAAATTTATGAAGTATAATAACCAAACCGGATTAACATCTATATTGGATCGGTCTGGTATAGTTTTGTTTCTATAAGAGACAAAAATAACGTAGTTTAAAAGATTAGTTTTCTTACAGATTTTTTAAGGTAGTTGGGTTATACGGCGGAGCTAGAAAAAAGATCCGTCAGAATCTGTTTCCTTTAATTGATCGAATGTGTAGATTAATTAAAATTTTGAATTAGTAATTAAAAATATTAATAACATAGCTTCAACTGAAATCGTATTATATTCGTATATTATAGTTGATTGGCGAGTTCGTGGGGACATTCTCTCTCATATTTGCCGGCTGCGGGGCCATCGTGGTAAATGATACGTACGGTAAAGTGGTGACACTTCCTGGTATAGCATTGGTATGGGGACTAACCGTAATGGTTATGATCTACTCAATTGGTCATGTCTCCGGTGCACATTTCAACCCTGCTGTTTCCATTGCATTTGCCTCTTCTAGAAAGTTCCCATTTAAACAGGTAACCACATACTAGTATCAACTAATTCAGTTATTGTTTCTTATAGTGTTACAACTGTACCCGTTCACCAAATAGTATAGAGTTTTGTATGACATGCGGATCACGAAATGCTAGATATATTTCGTGATTTATATCATACTTTATGGATGAATCACATTTTTATCCACCCATTGCATTATCAATAATTTAAATCCAAAGGAAATGTCTTTGCGCAAATTTATAATCAAATAAAAATGTTTTCTCATATATAGTCAGTCATATTCCACTCCACAGTTTTTTTTTTCATTTTTCATGAATATCGTTGTACCAACCTAAGCAATAAACTGTATGTATAATTTAGTTTTATTGATTTCTTTATATAGGTTCCGGGGTATATATTGGCACAAGTTCTAGGCTCAACTTTAGCTTCCGAGGCTCTACGACTTGTGTTCCATCTGGACGAAAACGTTTGTAGCTTCAAAGGCGATGTTTATGTGGGAACATACCCGTCAAGTTCCAATACGGCGTCGTTTGTCATGGAGTTTATCACTACTTTCAACTTGATGTTCGTTATCTCTGCAGTAGCTACTGATAAACGAGCCAATGGCAAGTGCACTATTATGTTTGTTAAAAAATACCTTTTCTCTCCTCCCATTTTCCCCCAAACCTAATTAAAAGAAAAATCGCATAAAAAACCTTCAAAGTGACACTCAGTAACACTTCAAACCTTGAAATTTTTTTATTATCACTTTAAACCTTCAAATTAATATTTGTATCATAAAAGACTTTCAAAATAAAAAATGTGACCTATTGAACACGTAAAACATGTAACTTATCAGATTTTTTTTAATAATTATTTAATTAATAAAATAAATAAAAATTTTAAAAACTGAAAAAATAATTTTAAAAACTGAAAAGATAAAGAAAAATTTAGAAAATTAAATATATATTCAAAAATCAGAAATTAAATAAAACCGATTAATAAAATAAATTAAAATACAGAATATTAAATAAAAATTCAGAAAATTAAAAATAAAAATAAATAAAAATTCAAAAATTCAAAAAAAATTGCAAAATTATCTTTTAAGAAAATTATTTGAAACCATCATCGTCAATAATTATATGTTTGAAAATTTTATCGTCATCACTTTTTAAAAAAACAATCTTTGTAATTTTATACGATTTTTCAATAAAAACTAACATATTATTTGTTGACAATAAAAATTATAAACATATTGGAGCGATAAATGTTTCATTTGTTGACAAATGATATGTTAGGTTACGTTGAAAAATCGCATAAAATGACAAAGATTATTTTTTATTAAAATTGGTGACAATAAAATGTTCAAACATCTAATTATTGATGATGGTTTCAATAATTTTTCAAGAAAAACATAATTTTGTAATTTTATTTTAAAAATTATTTTGAATTTTATATTATCTGAATTTTCTTTAATTTTTTTTTTATTTTATGAAATTTTTATTTAATATTTTGTATTTTAATATATGTTATTTATTTTTTCATTTTTGTTTAATTTCTGAATTTTTGTGAATATTTATTCAGTTTCTGAATTTTATTTATTTTTCCGATTTTTAAAATTATTTTTTGATTTAAAAAGAATATATTTATTTTATTAATTAAATAATTATTTTTTGAAAAAAATATGACAAGTTACCGTTTTTACCTGTTTAGCAGGTCACATTTTTACTCTGAATGTTTTTTGTGATACGAATGTCACTTTGAAGGTTTAAAGTGATAATGAAAAAACTTCAAGGTTTAAAGTGTCAGTGAATGTCACTTTGAAGGTTTTTTATGCGATTATCCCCTAATTAAACTAACCCCTGGCGTGCTGGCGTTGGAGGCGACCTAGTCGGGTTTGTTAGCTTCTCCGTTTGTTTCTTAGTGCTCTCTTCTTGTATGCTCGTGGATCTGGTTAGGGTGTTGCTCGAGGAAGTGCTCCGCTTGACAACGGGTTAGGACTTTGACGGTAATACTGCTTCCTTAGGTTTCTCGACAAGGATGTTGAGTAGTGGTTCATGGTGGCAGCCGGCTTTTTGGGTCCAGGTGGTAGATTGTTTCAACTCTAGATCACTTACGGTTTCATTGCAAGTGCAGAGGAGAGGCGGCTCGTTTCCTGTTTACGATTCGGCAGAGGGTCTTTTCGGCCTTGTTTGATGGTTCTAACAGCTCCGGCAGTGACTTATTGGTTCTTGGTGGTGTCGTCGAACATTAGTGTCTTCCTAAACCCTAGTCAGGTGTGCTCTGGTGGTTCTCATTAAAACGGTGGCGAGTCTTGAGTCTTGTATGCGGGCGGGATGGTACAGAGCTCAGTTCCGTCTCTTGTAGGTTTCTTGAGTTGTTTCAACATGCGTTTATCTATGGCTTCTCAGTAGCTTCTCGCAGTGCTTCCTCACATCGCATCTTCTTTACGATGCTTTCTTTTTCGTTACCTCTGAGCGAAGGCGGCGACTTCTCTTTTTCGGATCTTTCCTCTTGTTTAAAGTATTCATCCGTCTCTTTCGACTCATGAGGTCGGATCCTTATGGCTCAAATTATTGCTCTTCAGTTCCCGAAGGCTTCAAGTGTAGTAGCGATTCTTGGGTGCAGATCATCAAGGTGTCGCTCTTAGTCTATGCTCACATCCAGCACCTCCTCACGTTATCCCTTAACCTTGTGTGGAGATGTAGCTTGTTGTTTGTGTGCAGGTTTAGAGGCTTAATGGTCAGGGTCTGGTGATGATTAAACTTGTTTCTTGCAATGTTCAAAGCGGCTTTGGCGGGTGTACAACTCGGTCCGGCGGTTCTCTTCTAGTAATTGATCTTCAAACCTCTTGCTTCTTGTTGTTTGCACTTTAGACGCGGTTTAGTTTACAAGATTAGATAAGATCATCAGGATCCAGCTACTCCGGTAATGACATGAGAAGTCTTGGCATCCAATAAAACGAGGTGAATCTCACCTTCCTGTGGTCCATGTCAATGGTTGAGAACGGTGACGGATTCACAAAGATTAGCAATTTGATCTAGTGAAACGAGCATTGATGGGTCGAGTGAAGCTATTTAAAAAAAAGTTTAATTTGAGAATTTTATTTGAATTAACTCTTGTAATCAAAAACCTTATTTCCTTTTTGGGGGTTGCTTAAAATATTTTAATAAATAGAGTTATTATGTTTGTTTTACAAAAATGTGCAGTAAAATTTTATGTTTTTTGATAAATTGTTTAGGCCAATCTCCGGAGCATCAATGAACCCAGCAAGAAGCTTAGGGCCTGCACTTATATGGGGATGTTATAAGGATTTATGGTTATACATTGTTTCACCGGTTATTGGAGCATTGGCAGGTGCGTGGACTTATGATATGTTACGGTCTACAAACAAATCATATGGTGAGATAATACGTCCAAACTGCAATAAAGTTTCTTTGAGAGACCGCCAAGAAGCATCTCAAGACGAGATTTGTGTTCTTCAAGTGGTCAACCAGGCTAACCGGAAAGAATTCATATGTTCATCGCCCACTGATATAAAGGACAAAAGAAATGTCACATGCAAGTTGCCGTAAAAGAACAATGTACTATTCACAACATGAATCTATCGTGATACTTTCAAAACTTATTAGTTGACAGGTTGCACATACCAACAAAATCTTAGCTGACAAAAAGTTTCAAAACTTGTTAAATATTTTCTATAATTTACAAATGTTTAAAATAAGAACTGTACTTTGTAAAGTATTAGTTTCGAGATTTAAGAGAATCGTTATTACAATATTATTAAATATTGTTGGGTAATTCCAAGCTTGTGGAAACTTAACATATTAATAAGTGTTTAATATGTTAAGATACACACAAAAAAGAAATCTAGAAATAGGAAAAAAAAGTTTTCTATTTAGGTTAGTTTGTGTTTTCCATATCTCACATGTTAAAGGGAATTATCCTTCACTATAAATATAGATTTATGGAGAGGTGTTCCATAAGATCTAAGAGAGTAGATCATAAGATCTAAGAGAAGCATTGAGAGCTTTAGTTTTGAGTAGTTTCTAAAGCTAATAAGAAAAGTTGTTCTTATTAATTTCTTTGTTTCTAAGAGACCTTGAATTGGTGTCAGAGCTTAAGTTAAAGCTTCGATCAAAATCTTAAGTTGAAGCTTCGATCCTGGTGGCTGTGCAGCAAGAGTTCACGACACAAGATGGCTGACGTGAATAGGGCTCTACGCACGAAGGATTTTGGATCCGCATCTATCCAATGTCCGATGTTGAACCTCGACAAACTATACAGTTTGGTCGATGAAGATGAGGGTGTTACTCAGGGTTCACGATGTGTGGGACACGATTGAACCTGGTTCTGATGATCAAAAGAAGAACGATGTCGCGATTGCTCTTTTGTTTCAATCAGTTCCTAAGTCATTGATTCTCCAGGTGGGAGAACAAACTGAATCAAAAGAGATCTGGAATGCCATCAAGTCACGACACCTTGGAGCTGATCGTGTAAGGGAGGCAAGACTTCAGACGTTGATGACGGAGTTCGACAGGTTGAAGATGGATGATAGCGATACCGTAGATGATTTTGCGGGGAAAATATCAGGTCTAGCATCCAAGGCAGCCTCGTTGGGAGAAAGCATAGACGAGTCCAAGATGGTTAAGAAGTTCTTGAAGGGTCTTCCAAGGCACAAATACATCCAGATTGTAGCGTCCTTAGAACAAGTCCTAGACCTCAACTCGACGGGTTTTGAGGATATAGTTGGAAGGTTAAAGGCGTACGAGGAGCGTGTAGGGGAAGAAACTCAGAAAGAAGACCAAGGGAAGCTCATGTTTTCAGATAATAATCACCATAGTTAGAGGGGTTATGGAGATTTTTGTGGTAGAAGTAGAGGACGTAACGGAAGAGGCAGAGGTCGAGGTGTGTCACACAACCAAAATCATGTGTCACACACAGACGTCAAAAACTCGAAGAAGGATCAATCAAAGGTGATATGTTGGAGATGTGACAAGCCGGGTCACTATGCAACTGTCTGTCCCGAGAAGTCAATGAAGAATCAAGAGACTAACCTAAACGAGACACAAGAGGCTGATGCCCTCTATGTACACGAGGTGGTTTTCTTGAATGAAGACAAGGTGATTCCGAATAATCTTGACATCAACAAAGGCAATGCAAGTGTTTGGTATTTGGATAATGGAGCGAGCAATCACATGACGGGAGTTCTTTTCGAGTTTGAATCTCAACACCAAAGGGAAAGTGAAGTTTGGTGATGGATCGTGTGTTGATATCGAAGGAAAAGGGGTTGTTACCTTTGTGTGCAAGACTGGCGAGAGGAAGGCACTCAAAGACATATACTACATACCGGACCTGAAGCACAACATATTGAGTCTTGGTCAAGCAACAGAGAACGGATGTGAGGTTAACATGAAAGATGTCTATTTAACACTCACAGATTCGTGTGGCAGGTTGCTTGTACGAGTAACAAGATCTCAAAATCGTCTCTACAAGACCCCGATAGAGATTAGTTATCCGCAGTGTTTACATGTCAGGGATGAAGATGCTACGTGGAGGTGGCATGCTCGACTAGGACATATAAGCTATGGCGTGATGAACAACATGGTGAAGAAAGAAATGGTCGTAGGAATGCTGTGTGTAACACACGAAGAAAGCGTGTGTGACGCATGTCTAGCAGGGAAGCAAATCAGACATTCATTCTCGACCAAAGCCATGTTTCGTGCGACAAAGCCATTAGAGTTATTGCATGGAGATTTGTGTGGACCAATCACACCACCAACGCCAGCAAATAACAAGTATGTATTTGTCCTGATTGATGATTTCTCCAGGTATATGTGGACTATACTTATGAAGGACAAGAGTGAGGCATTCGATCGGTTCAAAATGTTTAAGGAAAATGTAGAGAAGCAAACCGGTTCAACCATTAAGACCTTTCGCACCGATAGAGGAGGAGAGTTTACCTCAATTGAGTTCAATCTATTTTGCGAAGAGAATGGAATTAAAAGGCACCTAACTGCGCCTTACACGCCTCAGCAAAACGGTGTGGTGGAGAGGAGAAACCGAACCTTAATGGGGATGACGAGAAGTTTGTTGAAGGCACTGAAGCTGCCGAACTACTTATGGGGGGAAGCTGTGCGACATTCAACTTACCTCATCAATAGAGTTCCTACAAAGGCCTTGAAGGATCAAACGCCATATGAGTGTCTCACATCGAAGAAGCCAAATATCGAGCACTTGAGGATATTCGGCTGTGTAGCACATGCGAAGGTTAGTGTTACACAACAGAAGAAGTTGGATGAGAGATCAAAGTGTGTGATTAATCTTGGAACTGAGCCGGGTTCCAAAGCATATAGACTCTATGATCCAGTCGCAGGGAAGGTGATGGTGAGTAGAGATGTGATATTCGATGAGAAGAAAGCTTGGGATTGGTCGTCTACAACAAACCAAGCTGATTGTGAACCAAGTATGCTTAAGCTTCCACATGAGGGTGATATAGTAGAAGGCAATGATCAAGGTGAGGATCATGAACATGAGGCTATAAACCAATATGAGGAGGAAGAAGAAGCAGATACTGATCACAATGAAAACCAAGACGGTGGTGGTCAACCGTTGGTGACTAGACACGGCCGAGCCATATCAAAACCAAGATATCTCGATGACTATGTGTTACTTGCAGATCAAGAATGTGCAATGCTGTTGCTCACAGTGGATGGCGAGCCAGAGAATTATCTTGAGGCAGAACACGTGCGAGAATGGGTTGAAGCAATGGTGGCTGAATTGGAGTCTATCACAAGAAACAAGACATGGGAGCTTGTGGATAGACCGGCTGGAGTAAAACCTATAGGGTTAAAGTGGATCTTCAAGATAAGAGAAAGGCGGATGGTACAGTGAACAAGTACAAGGCAAGACTTGTGGCAAAATGCTATGTACAAAGACAAGGAATAGATTTTGATGTAGTGTTTGCACCAGTGGTGCGTCTCGAAACTATACGGCTCTTAATAGCCCTTGCAGCAACAAACGGTTGGGAGATTCATCATCTAGACGTGAAGACCGCATTCTTGAATGGAGATCTAAAGGAGACAGTGTATGTGACACAATCCGAAGGTTTTGAGAAGAAAGGAGAAGAAGATCGAGTGTATGTGTTACACAAGGCTTTATATGGGTTACGCCAAGCCCCTAGAGCATGGAATGTAAAACTCGATCAGGTTCTGAAGGAGATGAGATTTAAGAAGTGCACCAAGAAACCATCAGTGTATCGCAAGAACGAAGGAGATGACTTCTTGTTGATAGCCATTTACGTTGATGATCTATTTGTGACGGGAACTTCGCTTAAAGTGATTAAGAAATTCAAGGAGGAGATGTCAAAGAAGTTTGAGATGTCAGATCTAGGAAAGCTAACGTATTACCTTGGCATAGAAGTGATTCAAGGAGCAGACGGAATCAGGATAAAACATGAAAGGTATGCTCAAGGAATCATGTGTAACACAAAGATGGAGGGGTGTAACGCGACTCACATACCAATGGAGTCGACTTTGAAGATTTCAAAAGCTGAAGATGAACCAGAGATAGATGCTACAAAGTTCAGAAGAATCATAGGATGTTTGAGGTATTTGCTTCACACACGACCTGACTTGTGTTACGCAGTGGGCGTACTAAGCAGATACATGCACAATCCGAGAGAGTCTCATGGACAAGCCATCAAACACATTCTGCAGTATGTGAAGGGAACAACGAACTACGGTCTGTTCTTCAAGAGAGATGGGACAAGGAGTGTCATCGGTTATAGTGACAGCAGTCACAACATTGATGTCGATGACAGGAGGAGCACGTCAGGGCATGCATTATATTATGGTTCATCACTAGTTACTTGGACGTCGCAGAAGCAGCAAACGGTTGCAATTGTCATCATGCGAGGCAGAGTTCATGGCAGCAACAGAAGCAGCGAAGCAAGCTATATGGATCAAGGAATTGTTGAGTGAGATACTAAGTGAAGAAGGCGAGAGAGTGAGACTAAGGATCGACAACAAATCAGCCATTGCTCTAAACCAAAGAATCCGGTTTTTCCATGGAAGAAGTAAACACATACTTCTAGATATCATTTCATACGAGAGTGTGTGGAGAATGGGCAAATCGAGGTGGAGCATGTGCCGGGTGTTGAGAAAAAGGCGGACATCCTAACCAAGCCATTAACAAGAATTAAGTTCAAGCAATGAGGAGCTTCATTGGAGTTCAAGGAAATTGATCTCCCTAATTCAAGTTGGAATTAAGGGGGTGATTGTGGGGTAATTCCAAGTTTGTGGAAACTTAACATATTAATAAGTGTTTAATATGTTAAGATAAACACAAAAGGAAATCTAGAAATAGGAAAAGAAGTTTTCTATTTAGGTTAGTTTGTGTTTTCTATATCCCACATGTAAAGGGAATTATTCTTCACTATAAATATAGATCTATGGAGAGGTGTTCCATAAGATCTAAGAGAGTAGATCATAAGATCTAAGAAAAGCATTCAGAGCTTTAGTTTTGAGTAGTTTCTAAAGCTAATAAGAAAAGTTGTTCTTATTATTTCTTTGTTTCTAAGCAGACCTTGAAATATGTGTAGTGTTTTGACGTTTTTTCAAGTTAACAAAAATGTAATTGCTAATTCTTTAGCCAGGACTGCAATATATCTTTTCATAAGGAACTTTTCATTTCTGTATGTTGCATCTGTTCGAGTACCGAACTGATAGTGTGGCCCTTGAATGGCTTCTGTTCGGAGTCAAAGATCAATGTATGATGCTCCTTTGCAAATGGATTCTTGTCTTATTTGGGGCCCGGGAGGGGTGGGGGAAGGGGGGTTAGTCTAGTTGGAGGCAGATGTCACTTATGTATTTGCTTTCTTCTCTTCTAAAAGTGGAACCCTTAAGTGGTTGGGGTACCTTTCGGTCGATCTGCTTTATATGGGCTTTTGATTGAGGTGGTGTACACTATCAAAATTTAGAAGCGTGGAGGTAAAAATCTTCAGGAAACTCTTGGATACAATGATATACGTCTTCTTAGATTCACATTTGTATTCATTGCATGAGGAACATGAAAGATGATAAAACTAAAGAACTGCTCAAAACTATGAAATTTATCTAGATAGGACGAAAACATGCCACTCAGTTTGTGTAGCGTCATCTTCACCACCTAAGAACAATCTGTTACAAATTCCACATCAAGTTGTTATAATATTTTTAAGCATTTCATAGCCTAAAACAGTACTTTGCATTCTTGTTGTTAAAGTGTGAGGCTTCGTCGTACATCCTAACTCCCATGATAGTTCCTAACTTTGCTACAAAACCAACATTATCCCCAAAAAGGCCGGTATATTTGCAAGCTAAATCAATATAGCATCACCTCTCTATATGTGTTTCAAGTAAAACTTATTTGGGTACCCTTCATAATCTTTCTTATCGAGAAAATATGCTCTCATTTCCCATTTGTTCTTGTCTCTATATTACCAAAATATCTTGTGAATTTCCTTTAGATAAATTATCTTCCTAGCCCCACATCTCAATGGTCAATCTTCCCAAGATTCCCTTCTAATTTTATTTATAAAGTCAATTATTTTTAATTCAAAAAATATTGATTATATTTTCACCCTTAGGTATTAACCTTAATATCTCTCACTGAATCAAGTTTCTATTAATTTATTCTCTTTTCTTCTTCTCTTTTTCTCCTTCTCTACAACGCTTCTTCCTTTTTCTTCCGTCCTCTTGGGATTATTTTTCTTTTCTTCGTTTCTTCTTCTTTCTTCTTCTATCTCCTTCCACATCAAATCAGATAGTGAAGATTCTTCCTCTCTCCTTATTCACCACATAAGCATAAACGACATGGGATGCATCTATGATTCTAGATCTACACGGTTCAAATTGTTAGGCAGAGAATATGATGTAAACATAATGACAGCTCTGCCTAGATCTACGATGAAACTGTCGCGGCTCAACATGAAATAACTGTTGACGAACATCTGAGTTTTTGATTTATGATTTATGATTTTTCTTGTTCTGTATTTAGGATTCTTCTTCTTCTAGATTTAGCGATTTGGGTTGTTAAGCAAAGTCTTGTTTTCTTCATTTTAGGGTTCTTATAGTTCTGTTTTTCCGATTAAGGGGTGTTTAAAGATAGTTCTCGCAGTTCTATAATTTAGGTTTCTTCTTGTTCTTCATTTTAAGGATATTTGGTTTATTTTATTTATTTCCTCTATAGATCTGAATTCAGTAATAACTCGGTATCACTAACTCAGTATAAACTTACTCAGTAGTACTTAGTATAACTAATAGAACTAGGTATAATTAAACTCAGTAGTACTCAATAGATGCAGTAATACTCTAGTAAAACCAATATAACTAAGTTTGTAATACTGATATAGCGAAGTCATACTCATTAAAAATAAGTAAAATTATATTAGTATAACGTAGTTCGACCAGTTTTTACGTCGGGAATTAAAATTTTGAAATTTAAAAAATCCAAATTTTGGTTTTTTCTAAAAAGTATTATTTCAATAACTAGAAAAGGTAAATCAGATATTCAGTTTCATTAAAGGAAAATGGGCATAGGTGATTGAAATGATCATTGACGATTAGTCATGAGATGTGAGGGCATGGAAGATGATGTTCTATTTCCTTCTTATTCGCTAAAACTTATCATATCTAATTTTCTAAAAATGTATCATAATATCTATGGCTATTAATCATTTTGGTCATCCTTTGAAAACTATCTATTAAAGATTGTCCAATTTTGAAAATCGCGTCACTGGAAAATATCTAGATTCGACAGGATCATGGATAAGGCAGACCTATGTTGTACCTATAGGGATATTAAAAACACTTGATTGATCGGCTTTTTCGTCTACTCTGTAACGACTACATTTCACAACCAAACAGGATCTTAAATTTTAAATTATAGCCGGTAAACGTTCTGAAAAAAAATTCCAATGAAATGTCTAATATTGGTAGATATTTAATCTTCCAAGAAAAAGACAGTAATGATTTTATATGGATTAAATAAAACCGATTTTATCCGAATTTAGATCATTGGTTCAATATTATATTTATATTTGACTGTACATATTTTACTTTTGTACAACTCCAACTAAATCGAACATGGATAATAAACTACTCCAAAAAAGCTTCTCTCCTCCATCTCTTTGAAACTCACACCTCCTCTGCCTACAATGGGTGATTATGGTGGTGGTGCACCATTGGCGCGTCACTGTCGGACTAATCTCTTTTGTTTCTTATGTCCTTTCTCGTATCTTTGGTCTACCCATTTAATCCGACTCTTCTTCTTCTTCTGATATGTGTTTTGTTGGTTGAGGGGTCTTGTTGACAAATCAAAGTCTCTTCTGATTCTGTTTTCAAGTTTTGTTGATTTCGATTCTTAAATGTTCATGTCTGGTCTTCTCATACTTGCTTTTCATTTACCGCGCTCTGTTAAGAAATTTTGTTTTATTAGATGAATGTTAAGCTAGATGGGCTATCAATCTAAAATCATTCGTGATAAGTGGATTTCCCTATTCCTTTATATATTAGTTAGTTATTTCTCCAGCTACTAATGTGGGACTTTATTCATTAACACCTCTCTCATGCACAAGCATGAGAGAGATGTGGTTGGAAGTCCATCTACTTAAGATGGTATCAGAGCCACCCGATGTTGGGCCACCCTGTGGATGTTGTTCCCACGATTGTCCATGCTTGAGCATGAGATAGGGTATGATGAATAAGTCCCAAATCGGTAGTTGGAAAAAATAATTAACTAATCTATAAAAGGATAGGGCCAATCCCCTTATCACCAATGTGGTTTCTAGGTTGGAAGCTCATCTAGGGTGTTAATGAATGAAGTCCCACATCGGTAGTTGGGAAATAATTAACTAATATAAGGGATATGGCCAATCCACTTATCACCAAGTAGTTTTAGGTTGGAAGCTCATCTAGTTTAAAAGAGTATAGAGCTCTGATCCACCCAGTCCAACCCGATCCCTTATTGATCCAGCCAAATGCTGGCCATCGAACCTTGCTCAAATGTTGTAGGCACAGGGGGGTACCCACTAATTTTATAGATGGTGGAGCTAGCGCTAAAACTGGATGTGTATCACTCTCAAAAAGGATCGATGGATGGAATCGATCTTGCTCGATGTGTATCACTCTTCAGATCGATAGTGATGGAATGGGATGATGGTCTGCATCAAATACTAAGCTGTGAAATGAGGCCTTTGATAAGTCTAGATGCCTCAAGAGCTGGTCTTCTCAAAACACGGCCGCATAGATTAGACAATACGTTTTGAGACTAGAAAAACTGTATATTTCATTCATAAGAATTTCAGGGTGATTTACAAACAAAGATGAAAGGCATATAACTTATATAGGCTCGACATACTAACTCTGTTGACAGTCTTCCAAAATCGACGTAAAGTAAAGAGAATAAACTAGATCTGGAATCAAAGGAGTTGATGGCACTCAGAAAACTAGCCGTCGGAGGCTTAATGATGAGAATCCTTGGTCAAGTTAATGTAGATGTCTTCTTTTTTTTATCTGAAGTT
>CAJHQP010002059.1:0-17500 GCA_905132765.1 Moricandia arvensis
ACATAAAGATTTCATCGATCTGCTTTGAAACTGATTGCTTAGATTGAGTAGATGTGATTACAAATCGGATGGACTAGCCGGTTTTGGTTTTGGAGATTGATACTTTTCGAAGTTTACATGATAACTTCGAAAATATGAACATGAGAATGGTGAGACGGACCAACTAGTGAAAGAAACTAAAAGCAAAATTTTTATTTTTTCCCATATAAATTTTGATAAAAATAATTTGAAAAAACGACTCGTCTAGTCATAGCTTCATCTAAAAAAGTGATAAAAAATTGATTTCAAATCTCATTTATGAACGTCTTAGTTGTTATCCCATGTGTTTCACATGCCATCCTCCATTATTAAAAAGACAGGCAAAATCACATTGAGGTTTGAGTTTATTAAATATGAGTCATTAGAATTTGACTCTTCTAAACCAGAAATTAAAGAAAAAAAAAAGTTTATTATTCCATTCACGTTGGCAAAGAGTCAACGTTGTTGGGCCAAGGTGGGTGGGCCCAGAAAGTTTCGAGAAATAATCCGATGTGGCTAAGACCATATTACCTTACACTGTCTTCCATTCATTCATAAAATATGGTGGATGATTAGTGCAGGCTACCATCTTCAATAAAACGACTTTTAAAATTGAAAGTGTGAAGAAGCGGAAAAGATTCATTCTTTCTTGCGGAAGAAAAAGGAAGAGAAGAGAAGAGAAGGGACGAAGACCCTTTTGTTAAAGCTTCTTAATTGATTGGTTTAGAAGATGATGGTAGCTAAAAGCTTCGACCTTTGGCTACAGGATGCATTTTTCCCCGCCGCCGAGGAGGTCCAACAATCTTCTGATACGTATGTTTATATTCGTTTATTGATGCTTTGTGGGGTTGAAAGATGGTTCCTTTTAGACTAGTACTTCGTTTTTGAGATTGGTCTAAGTGAGGACTTATGTCTATTTGATTCCTGTATTGTGCTGTTTATAGTGCCATTACGTGTTGTGTTTGCAGGATGGAATCTGCATATAGGATGTGGATTAAAGAGAAGAGAGAAGGTCGAGTCTCTGTAGAATCAGACCAGCTCTGTAATGAACTTCAAGCAGCTTTGAGCACAGCTAAATGGCAGGTTTGATAAAGCAGCTTCACACAATTAAAAGAACTGTTCTTTTGAATCATTCCCATTGTGTGATTTTGAATCAGTTGGAAGAGTTTGAGAGGGCAGTGAGGTTGAGTCATGGACTTTGTAGAGACGACACTACTACGTTGACTAGGCATAAACAGTTTGTCTCAGCTATAGAGAATCAGATTCATCGAGTAGAATCTGCATTAAGTGAGAATGGGGAACAGCCTTTGCGTTTGGTGGATCTTAACAAAGAAGAACGTGATGACCTTGCCATGTTTCTGTCTGGATCTTCTCAGAGATCTGAGAGTTTCAGTAGTGAAAGCATCAACTTGAGTAGATGTTACGGTGAGAGTACTGATTGTGTGATAGACATTGACGAGAGAGGTAGCCCTGAAAGTGCAGGTAATAAACTTGGTACAAGAAGAACATGGAGTTCACCTAATGTTCCTGATGTTAGCGCGTTGAGGATTGAAGTTCATGTTGATGCCAAAGAACAGGATAAGAAGAGATATGTGTCAGACATAGAAGCTACTCCTAAAGAAAAAGAATCTAAGCCTCTTTTTTGGATGCAGAGATGTCGTGATTATAACCAGGTAAGGCTTCATCTATTGAAAAGATGATCTCAATACGATGAGATTGGATTATATAGGACTTAGTTGTTTACTATGTTGCAGCTCTTTGACAGAGTCAGATATAATCAAAGGAGGTTTGGCGTTCCATTTAACCGACCGGTTCAGCTCATTCTTTCCTTCACGCTACTCTTGTTTCTTCTATGTAAGTCTCTCTTCTCTCTAGGGTTCTCATATTGTTTCATCAGAGTCTTGTTAACACAGCCAGTCTTTGTTTCTTTTCTTGCAGTACTCTTTCGAGTTTATTAATCTTGACAGGTGAATAATATTCTGAAAATCGAAATTATAAATTTAAGTATCCTACAACAGGCTTCAAGTTTTACATCCTTCTCGCAGGTTATTTTAGCGTGTTGGTCACGCAAGTTAGATGCTATATGATATTCAACATCCCTCAAGAAGGGTGAGAGATTAAAAAGGCTTGTTCAAGAAACAACGAAGGACAAGTCTGCTTTTATTTTTAGTTTTCTCTCTTAATCCTCAGGGAACATGGTATATGAACCTGTAAAGTTGTCTATCCATTTGTAAAACTTGAAGCTACGTTTCGTGAGGTGTAGACGTGTTTCTAAATAAAACCAATGCGTGTTGTGCCTCCCTCAGATATTGGTTTTGGAGAAAAACAACATATGTCCCCTTACTTTGCAAGTGCTTTTAGGGTTAACAGTGTCGATATCGCCTTAACCTTCCCCTTCTTACTAAGATGAAGAGATGAAGAAGGGCGTAGTAAGTGACGATAGGTTATAAAGTTCTACAGCTAACTGGTTCACATATTGTCACACTAAAATCTATTTATATATCAAAATTCATATTAGATGTGGAAGGCCTCCTTTTGAGTTCAAAATAGAGAAGTCTAATAGTAAGTAATACAGACAATCCCAAAATAATCCGAGTTTTTGTTTTGGGCTAGATACATAAACATATACAGTAATAATTTGATACTTATTAATGGGCCGTAATACTCTGCTGATGGGCCTTTTCAGAGATATCACGAGACGCACAGAGTCGTTGTAATAGCAACGAATCTGGAAACTCCCCAAAACCAAAAACCCTAAGCAGAGATCGAAGCACAAGGAAGGAAGGCGATTTGTTTGATTCCAATCTTCGACTCATCACTTGGTTCCCTAAAACCATGGCTGTAAGTTTCCATCTCTTTAATTTGAGCTTCGATTCCTAAATTGATTTCTTCGTAGAGCCTAAAGGTGGTTAGTGTTAAGTAGTACTAGGGTTTACAAAAGCCCCGATCTTTTTTCGTTCTGAGCTCTTCTACCTATGATTGGAGTATCAAGGTTGTTGGGTTTCGTTTTAGCGGATACAATTTCGAAAATTTAGGGTTTATCATGAAACTTGATTTGTAATTTAGGGTTTATATGAAATTTGTGCAGACGATACCAGTAAACCCGAAGCCATTCTTGAACAATTTGACCGGAAAGACGGTTATTGTTAAGCTTAAGTGGGGAATGGAATACAAAGGTACTATTCAGCTTCTTATTGTATACAGCTCTTGCTAACCAAAGCTTGACTCTTACATGCTTTTTTTTTTGCTCTCTTGATCACAGGTTTCCTTGCCTCTGTTGACTCCTACATGAACTTGCAGGTACTGTCTTTAGTACCTTTTATGTTCTGTTCGAAAACGCTAAAGTTATATATATATATATGTATGTAATAATCGGCATTGAACTTTTAGAAACAAAGATTAAAGTTATATTGTCGATACCCCCAAAACCAATCTGCTTAAATAGAAAAATGCTGAAAGCATACGAATATGTACTTGCAGAGATACATAGATTAATCACTGGTACTTGCTACTGTTTTGCAGCTGGGAAACACCGAGGAATATATCGATGGACAATTAACAGGAAATCTTGGAGAGATCTTGATCAGGTTATAATATAAACCTCTTTTGTCTTTACTGCATTCTCCTATATAAGTGAATCAGTTTATGTTTCTAAAGTGTTATTAGTTAGTGGAAACTTAAGAGTTGGACTTGGTCACTAGCTACCTGTTGTGTGGATTTTCATTAACTTGGATCTTTGGATCCCTTCTTGGTTTGATTGGCTGGATTTGTTGTTCACACAGGTGCAACAACGTTTTATATGTCCGAGGTGTGCCAGAAGATGAAGAACTCGGGGATGCTGAACAAGACTAGCCCATGTACCGAACCAAGGACGTAGAAATTCCCAGTCTATTTCAAGTCTTATTGTATTCTATGAGCATTTTTACCCCAAATTTGCTGTTCTTGGATCTTTTGAGATGGTTGATACCTTAAAACTAGAACGTGGCAAGCTGTTTAGCTCTTTATGACCGAACTTCTTGGCGGTTTTCTGTTATTGCGATGGATTGTCATGCCAAGATGTCCTTATCAAAATATTAAGAAACAAAATTAAAAAAATATGTATGTGAGTATTGATCGTATTTTAACCTAAAATTTGTTCTTTTAAATATATAAATAGTTTCGATTTGTCAAGAAACATTGAGTCGTTATACATCAAATTCAATTCAGCCTAACATATATATGCCCCGATACGAAATAGAGATTTTCAACACTCGTATTTTAAATTAGAAAAAAATAATATAATGGTAAATAAGTGAACTCTCAAATTAATTCATTGTATCATATATATTAGAGAATATATAGATCACAGAAATCGTATTTCAAAAGAAAACGAATAGAGCAATTCTCTCATAGGTTTTTTAAGATATTTGTTACCAAAATAACTCTAGAAAAATGACTGAAATATTTTTTTTTATTTTCAAATTTTAACATTTATTTTTTTTTTTTTGAATTTTAAATTTACCTCTAAAGTTTCATCTCATAACTCTTAACCGTAAGTCTATATTAATCAACACTAAAGATATAAATATATATTTGCATTCTTTAATAAAATCTACTTTTATTAGATTTTCATTAAAGACTATTTTTTTGATAAAAAATTATAGGGGTATCTTTGGATATTTCTCAAAAAAATATATCTATATATAATTTTATATATATATCATAGAAAATACTGTAAATCACATTTTATTTTGTCAGTAACGAATTTTAGTTTATAAAATTATGTAGGATCGTTTATAACTTTACTCCGGTTTATATATACTTGAAACTGTTCAATTTGGTTCAATATTTCCAAAAGAAAATATAAATAAACATTTAGGGATCAACACAAGGTGGATACTTTGTTATTTTAGCAATACTCCATACTTACTTACCTTGTATAAGTAATGAAAATTCAAACTTGTACTTAAATTTTCAAAAATTAATATTTGTTAGTTTGAGTATAATACTGAAAAATAAGTTACTTATAATGCGCTATCTAGTTTTCTAGTCTAGTCTTCTATACATTATTTGAGAAATAATTTGACATATGTCAACACTATAATAATTTTGAAAGAAAAGTGATGACGCGTCATACTAATAATGATGACACAAATTAAAGTTAATTGTGACATAGACATTTACTTTAAATATTGATTTATTTTTTTGGTAAATTTTTTTATAATATAGTAATAACTCACAAATCATCATTAATATAACTATAAATAATATATTTGTATAAATAGAAATATAATAATACTCTATAAATTTTAAAATATTATAGATTACTATTTTTATAGTTTATAATTGTATTACTAAAACAAATCTTTAAAAATTTCTGATTTTTTTAATGTGATTTTCTAATCCCATTACTATTACTTTTATTTACTATCTACCAATTTTAGAAATATTATTTAGTTTTACATTTTGATAATTATATATCTAACAATATTTTCTCTTAATTTTAAAGAATTTTATTTATATTTTAATCAAAATAAATAGATAATTTTTTTTCAAGATTATAATTTTAAATATATACATACATATTATTAAAAAAATATTTATTTTATCTTAATTTTCACATATAACTAAATAAATTATTAGCAAAAAAATCTAAAAATCACAGAATTTTATTTTAAATATGATTAAATTTTAAAATTTTTAATTCTGCGCATGGTGCAAAAAAATATTTAGTGTCTTTAAAAAAGAAAGGATTAAAAAAATCATTGTCTTACTCCTATTTTTAATGACGAAATAACAGATTGATCACGGCCTTTCATTCAAGGTTAGCATATAATTTGGGTTGGTCAAACGACATGAACTTTCTTTTAATAAAACCAAAAATCTAATCAACACAGCGACTTTTACTATTTTGCATCCATTGTGAAGAACGGGTCGGAGAAAGTGAGTCAGGCAAAGTTGAATTATCTTTTGTGTAGTCCCATACAGTTTATTGTTTTGTATAAAAAGAGATGTGCATGAACACCATTTTATCATATCACAATTCTCATTTCTTTTTGCTTCTTTCCAAATTCGTTTACAGAAGGATGCATAAAGACTATGAAAATTCAGCGAGTACCATTCGAATTTCTCTTTCTTTTATCTTTTTATTCCTTTTTCAGTTTGAAAACGTATCTACTAGACCAATGTGTCCTCCCAAACAAAGGGACGCACTTCTCGAGTTTAAAAACGAGTTTGAGATTGGCAAACCTTCTAACATTTGTGGTGATAGTTTTGTACCAAAGACAAAGTCGTGGTCGAATAACATCGATTGTTGCCACTGGGACGGTATCAAATGTGATCCCAAATCAGGGGAAGTGATTGTGGTCGACCTCTTTTGCAGCGGCCTGCATGGTCGGATTCATTCTGATACCAAGCTTTTAAGGATTCAAAGCCTTCGTTTTCTCGACCTTTCTTATAATGATTTATACGGTAAAATTTTAACTTCAGTTGGAAATTTTTCTAAACTCACCACTCTATGCCTCTCTTATAACAATTTTTTTGGTCAAATTCCATTTTCACTTGGTAACCTTTCTAATCTAAAATTTCTTCAACTCTCTCATAACAATTTTTTTGGAAATATTCCATCTACATTAGGAAACATTTCTAATCTCGTCGTTCTTGACTTATATCATAACAATCTTGGTGGTGAAATCCCATCTTCACTTGGAAACCTTTCTAACCTCACCACTCTTTACCTCTGTGATAACAGTTTTGTTGGTGGAGTCCCGTCTTCATTTGAAAACCTTACTAATCTCAACATTCTCGACCTCTCTCAAAACAGATTGGTCGGGAAGCTTCCATCTCTGAACCATTTTTCCTTTCTTCAATTTCTCAACGTGGAAAACAACACACTCAGTGACACATTTCCTTTGTGGTTGCCTTCTCTGTCACAACTAAAGTTTCTTATCCTATCCTTCAATTCATTCCATGGACCAATTCAAAACATTCGATTTTCCAACAAGTTGGAAATCATCGACATATCACATAACCACTTCAACGGAACTTTGCCAGAAGTGTTTTTTCTCAATGGCCGCAATCTAAGGACACTCCATGTTGGTCATAACCAATTGGTCGGGAAACTTCCGAGATCTTTGTCTAGTTGTTCTTATTTAGAGGTTCTAAACATGGAACACAACAGAATCAGTGACATTTTCCCATTCTGGTTGGAATCTTTACAAAGTCTTCAAGTACTAGTCCTCCACTCTAACGAGTTTCACGGGTCATTACAATATCATCCCAAGTCTGTTTCTTCTTCATTTCCTGAGTTGCACATCATTGACATATCATACAATGCCTTCTCTGGAACCCTGCCATTTGATTTCTTCATGTACTGGAGAGCCATGTCCTCGGAGAGAAACCATTCAGAACTAAAGTACATTGGAGATGATCGTGTATACTACCAGGATGACTCGTTGGTCTTACAGAACAAAGGAGTAGAAATAACGTATACGAGGATCCTTACACTCTTAACAGTCATTGATGTTTCTGGAAATAGACTTGGTGGAGAGATACCTAAATCCATTGGTCTGTTAAAGAGTCTTATAGTGCTTAATCTCTCGAGCAATTGTTTCACTGGAAACATCTCTTCGACTTTGGCCAACCTGACTATGCTCGAGTCACTAGACTTATCGCATAATAAGCTTTCAGGACAGATCCCACCTGCTCTTGGGGACATAACAAGTCTGTCTACGGTTAGAGTTTCACATAATCAGCTCGTAGGTCCAATACCGCAAGGCGTACAGTTTCAGACTCAGGATGCTTCGTCTTTTGAAGATAACCTTGGACTTTGTGGTCGTCCTCTTGATAAAACATGTGGAGACATAATAGACACTGAGCAGCCACAAGAACCAGAAGAATCAGTAGAAGAAGAGGTGTTGAGCTGGACTGCAGCTGCCATAGCAATAGCACCAGGGGTCATCTTGGGACTGACGATTGGGCACTTTGTTATTACCCATTATCAATTATAAGAAAATCATAAAAATGCAAGAGTTAAAAATAAATAGATATGTCAACATATATGAAAGAAAAATATAAACTAGATTTTAAGAAATGGAAAAAGGAGGTTTCATTTCTTCTGCGATCACAAACTTAATGATCATATTCATGTAACCATCTCTGTGCCGTATACATACATAGTATAATACAAGTATACATACATAATATAATACACAGATGGTTATATTAATTTAAGCTGATAACGTACCTCTTGAACAAGCAGTAGAGACTCATCCATTTAGGAAAAATGATGTTCCCTACCCAGATATTAAGCCTGTTTGGACTGGTGAGACCATTCCTCTTGCATGATGGAGAATTCTAGGTGGGACACATCACCTAGTGAAATTGATAGACAATGAGGTTTCCAACGTTTCATGGTCGATAGGAAACTGCCGACCATATGAATCCAACATTTCCCACGTGGATGATACACATTAACCATTTGGTTCTTTCTTTTGTCTCATCTATTGATTTTTTTTTATTAATTTTTAAATATATCCTCCACAAAATCAACTAAAATAGATCATCTTCCCAATCATAAGCTGGTGAGATAACATTACCATCCAAACCAGAGACATCAATCAAAAAAAAAAAAAAAACAGGCTCCGTTTATTGGGCTGATTGGGCCTTTATTTTCAAAATAGGCCTGAAATTTCTCAAATATTTGCAAGGCCTCACATAGTCCATGAAAGTAGCACATGAAGAAGCTTAACTTTAGGACTACAAAAGAAATGGTCAAAGACTCTTTCCGCACATAAAGAATCTTCTTTGAGACCATCTTTATATGCAACTACGTGCATGAGTCACAACATAAGTGGATTTGTTGTCGACAAGCAATAAGCTAAAGATGACTGAGAATTCACGACATATTGCTTATAGAACTCTGACTTTTAAGTTTTAAAATATGTATTTATTTATAGTATGTCATGTTGCGGTTGGTGTGATTCTTTTATATTGATATAAAAGTGCCACAAAGTGCATGATTTATGTTAATCTGATGGACCATATATATGTACCCAATTACAAGTATGAACCCCTTTTTGTGATAAAGTTTTGATTATTATGCTGAATATTTGTTGTAATCATATATTTTATATACTCAAGTTTCTACCGACGTAAATAAACTGTTTACTGTGTTGTGTCAACTTACCCCTTGCAGTGATCTATTATTTTTCCTGGGCAAAGCAGACACAACTGAACAAACTCTTAAGGACCACATGAGATGATAACATTAAAAATTTGTTATATTGTAGTAATGTTATATGTTACCACTTGCCAATCCACATTAATAAATTCTTTCACGTTTTAAGTATTTTAACCATTTTCTTGCATATACATCAAATCCAGCTCGTAACAATGTTACCATGCACGACTTCGGCATAAAATATTCTGGAAAATAAACTACATAGATGTATAGTCGGTAGTACATAGCGTTTCAGTGTTCATTAAAATTTGAGTTCGAATCTGCACTAACTTAAATTTATTAATATGTAATATCTAATTTCTTTTATAAGCAACATGATCTAATTGGTATTAGTGGTCAAGTATCTAAAAATTAGTTTAGAGTCCATCCATAGGTTATTAAGAGCATCCGCAATGGTGATCCTTAACGGAATCCTTAAGAAAAATAATAATTAAATAATCAAAAATGTTAAGGATTCATCCAAAAAAATCCTTATATAAGGATCGATTCTTATACTATTCACGACACGTGAGGGTCCGTGATTGGTTGGTATTTATTTTTTTTAATTTAAAAAAAAAAAAAAGATAATAATTAAAAAATTAAAAACACTATTCCTAAGGATTCCGAGGGGAATCCACGGTTGTGGATGCCCTAAGGCTGCAAGTAAAATAAGAAAACTAAGCTTAATAAATATTAAATTTTTAATAAGAAAAACAAAACATCAAAAATAAACTTCTAACCCATGCATTAACAAAGCCACTAGACTAACAATGATTTACCATATATTGAGGCTGAATATTGCTTAATAAATCATTGACCTAAAGCTCAAGCTTCCTTTGCTTGTGCTTAAGCCGACTTTGGATTAGTCGATTGGACATCGACTCGTAAAATCGTCCAAAAGAATTTTGGAAATGATATTACCAATAGAAAAACACTAGATTTCTATTGTGTATCACATGGAAATAAATATAAATAATTCTTACAAAGGAGATAAAAAAAGTAAAATTAAATAATAAAAAAGTAAGAATGTTGTTGACAAAAAAAAGAAAAAAAAAGTAAGAACGTTACACCAACCCTAAATCACAGAAGTAACGTGAACACAAAGAGGTTAAAAAAAGGAAATAAAATAACTATTCAACCCTTTTTTTGTGGGCCCACATCTGATCTCTTTAGGCCTCTCTTCTTCTTTCCCATAGTCCCATCATCTTCTCTCTCTCTCTCCTCCTCCTCCTCCTCCTCCTCCGGTTTCTCAGTGCTTATGAACTTTGCTGAAGAGGGAGAGAGCAAAGACCCCGTTTCGGATGATCTCTTCTTAGCTCGGCAAATAACTTTCCTTTTTAGGTAACCCATCTTTCTTATTCTCCTTTGTCTTTTCTCCCCCTTTTTTTCACCGATCTCTCTCTCTCTCTCACAAGTTTTATTCTTTCTTCATACTAAGAACTCTTTTTGTTTTGTTCTTTTTGTCTTCTTCACCTCGCAGGTTTTGAAGATAATTTGGGTTTGATTACTTTCTCTCAACGTTCTTCTTAGCTCCATGGATTCTTCTCTCGATGGTATGCTTAACTATGTTTCTTTCGTTGCTTAAGATGTCTCTTTGTTCTTCCCTATGTAATGTTTGATTATGAAGCATTCAAAGTTGTGTTTTTTTATTCAGTTTATCTCAAAGTTTGAGACTTTATTGTTTTTTTTGTATCTGCAACTGATCTAGATTATTAGCTTCCTTTATGTTTTCTCATTTGTGATTCTTCTGATGGTGTGTGTGTCTTCACTTTTCTATGGTTTTCCACTATTATTGGTTGTTGACTATAGAATAAGATTCCATGAGATGTCACTACTGTTAACTTAATAAAAAGGAGGATCATGCTTTGATTTGATTCTCATCTTTGCCTTTTTCATCTTGTTTGGTTTCCCTCTGATGTCTGTTGTTGTTTCATTCCATAACATTGTTGTCCTGTGGTGGTAGTTGAAGCTTCTTTTGTTTACTGTCAATGAACTCTCTTAGTTTTCAAACTTGTGAGTTTCTTCTCAAGTTGGTGTAAAGTATCAGCATTTGTGTAAAGATCAGACACAAGCTTCTAAAGGAGATTCTTGTATTAGTCTTTAGATGATGCCTTCAAATGAATGATTCTGTATTTGTGTACGACCTCAACATTGTTGTCCTCCAGTCTTTGATCATTTGTGTGTGTTATTGGATACGGCATTGTTCCCCATTGCCTTCACTTCCTTTTCATCTATACACAGGAGCTGCAGGTGACTCATCGAAATGCAGTGAAATGAGTGTTGATGAGAAGAGACAGCTTGCTTACGAGCTGTCAAAGCAATCAAATCTAGCTCCTGAAGTGTTGCAGGCATGGAGCCGCCAAGAGATTCTACAGATCTTATGCTCTGAGATGGGGAAAGAAAGGAAATACACCGGCTTGACTAAAGTCAAGATCATTGAGACTCTTATGAAAATTGTATCCGAGAAAAACTCTGGGGAGTGTGATGGGAAGAAGAGAGATTCTGATTGTTTGCCTGTTCAGAGAAACACAAAGAGACCAAGGAAGGTCGATAACCCTACTCGTTATGTGGTTCCAACGAGCAACAATGCCTCAGGTAGCTGCAACTCGATTACTACTAAAGGTAAACAAAGACTTCTTTTCTTAAAGTTATCGACGTTTTAGTGCATACTAACCTGAAAATAGAAACTGGTCAGGTGAGGAGAAGACTACCTACTGCAACAACTTGGCTTGCAGGGCTGTAATGAGACAGGAAGACACGTTTTGCCGGAGGTGTTCTTGTTGCATATGTCGAAAGTATGATGAAAACAAAGATCCTAGTCTTTGGTTAACATGTAGCTCAGATCCTCCATTTGAAGGTTATTCTTGCGGATTATCGTCTCATCTTGAATGTGCTTTCAACTGTGAAAAATCTGGTCTTGCAAAGCAAAGTGAGGAGTGCTGCTTTTACTGTGTCTCTTGCGGTAAACCAAACAGCTTGCTTGAATGTTGGAAGAAGCAACTGACGATTGCTAAAGAAGCCAGAAGGGTAGACATACTTTGCTACCGTCTCTTATTAGTCCAGAAGCTTATAAAGGGATCGACTAAATACAGAAATCTATGTGAGTTTGTGGAGAAAGCTGTGAAGAATCTTGAAGCTGATGTGGGTCCTCTCAGTATGAAAATGGGTAGAAAAATTGTAAACAGACTACAGTCAGGACCTGATGTGCAGAAACTTTGCTCTTCTGCTCTCGAATCTCTTGATAAACCTCCTGAAGTTGCTGCATCGCCTTCACCACGTAGCTCCAAGATGCAGCATGGTCAGCTTCTTATCACACAAATGAGATTTGAGTAATGTTTTTAAAGTATGATCAAATAATGATGCTTCTCTGTTTTTTTGTTTGCTAGATTGTTTGAGCAATGAGATATCTGCAGATACAGCAACCACGGTACCACCAGCCAAGATCAGATTTGAGGATGTAAATGCAACTTCGCTCACAATGATTCTCGCCTCTAATGAAGTCACCTCACCTGCAAACATCGTTCACTACAGTATCTGGCATCGTAAGGTCACTGAGAAAGAGTACCAAGAGAAGTCTACTTGCACATTGTTTACTCCAAACGCAAGATTTGTCGTCTCTGGACTAGCTCCAGCATCTGAGTATTGCTTCAAGGTTGTGTCCTTTAGTGGAACACAAGAACTGGGAGTTGACGAGATCAATGTTTTGACCCGTAGCCTTAAAGAAGGAGCGAATGGCTCTTCAGTAGTCGAAAGAAGCGAAAGCCCTCTCACCAACTGCAGCACGTTGTCTTCTAACCCTTCTTCTGTTGAAGCTGAGTCCAACAATGGCTACATTGTTCCTCAGAGTCTCTCGCAGAGTGTCAAACCTGAGGAAACTGCTGCGAGAAGGACAAGGGAAGCAGACATTGTGCAGACTGAGAAGAACGTTGAAGGGACTGTGTTGTTGGATGCGGAGGAAGAAGATGTTCAGGACAAGAACGTCGCGGTGGTTACTAAAACAAATCTTGTTAGTAATGGAAACAGTTCTCGAGGAACTCCTTCCAAGTCAGACCAAACCAAGAACCGTCAAGCTAGAAACAAGAAGTCATTTAAAGATAACGGTACTAACGGAGATCATCATTCAGCAAACGGAGCACCAGAGAGTGGACTAGAGCGTTGTGTGAAGATCATAAGACAGCTTGAGTGTTCAGGTCACATTGAGAAAGACTTCAGACAGAAGTTTCTGACTTGGTATAGCTTAAGAGCTACTCCACAAGAGCTTAGAGTTGTGAACATATTCATTGATACGTTTACTGATGATCCTGTGGCTTTAGCTGAGCAGCTTGTTCATACCTTCAGCGACCGTGTTTCGATGAAGCGTTCTGCGATTGGTGGTGGTGCATCTGCGGTTGCTCAGTCTGGATTCTGCATGAAGCTATGGCACTAGAGATGAGTTTATCGGTTTTATTTAAAAGGTCTTTAGCTTCTTTCTGTTTTTTTTCCCTTTTCCAAAATCGTTACAAAACTTTATTTATCATTATTGGGAAACTTACATTATCGGAATATTTCCATGTCATCCGAAGTATATTAGAAATTGTGAACTTTCATATTAAAGAGAGATCTCTGCTTCTACTACAATTGCTTCTTCTCTCCACCTGTCTTATTTATGTGAATATGTTTAAACTGTTACTTTCATAATTTATTTTTTTCATATTTATTTTAATCACATTTACCCTTTACTTTTAATGAGTTAGTATTGAGATTTGTAATAGTAAGATGGGGTTTAGAATTTGAACAAATATATAAATAAATACTTAAAAATTAAAATAACTTTATTAAAAAAAATTCCAAAAGTATATCCAAATTCAACAAAGAAAACTGAAAAATAAAAAAAAACTTTTCAAAAAAATTTACAAACAAAATTTGTAAAAAAGTTTGTATTTAAAAAGGTATAATTCGAAAACTTTTTTTTGTTTTTTATTTATTTTGATTATTAATTTAAATAACTATTTATTTTTATATATTTATAAAGCAATAGTGTAAGTGTCTTTTGTCTCCTTAATAAAACCCTATATTTAGGTGTTTTTGAAAATATCCATTTAGAAAAAAAAAACATAAATAGTGATACCAAATAAAAAGTAAAAATACAATTTCCCCCTTATTTATTCTTCAGAGCTTCCAGTAGATTAATGTCTACAATTATTAATAATAAACTATAAATGGTTTTTCATTTAAATTATAAATTAATATTTATATATAATTTTAATATGCATAATGGTACTTGATAGAAAGATAATTTTATTTTATGATTTCTAAAGAGTAAAAAAATAAAGAATATAAACATATAAACAAATGATTTACTATTTAAAATCAAGGTGTATGTAAGTTAATTAGAAAGACTTTAACCACTCCTATGGTGACATGTGTATGAAAGTAGAGTTTCTTTAGCTTTCCTTCTCACTTCTTCACAAAGATCGATTCGCTAGTTTTTTTTGTTAAAAGAAATAAATTTATAATTATAAATCATTATTGTATTATTTTTTATGATGAGGTACTGCATGAGAGCTTATTGCTGCGCATGCTCTAAGGTCTTAGCATAAGCAAAAACTGTTTCCGTTTATCAATCAGTCTTTAGATAAATAATAAATATTATTCTATTTGTTTCATATTAAATATTGTGGTAGAATTCAAAATTTGTTTTATCTTAAACATTGTTTTCTGTTTTTAATGAATTTATTTGATAGTTTTCCAACTTTACTTCTATTTTCATTCATTAATAGCATAATTAAATAATACAATATTATTTAAAGTACAATAATAAATTTTATAATTTTTAATCTATGTGAAAAATTTAGAACTACATATAAAGGAAAGAGTAGATAAATAATCCAATTTTGATTAGTATAAGATTTTTTAAAAATGAACCAAAAAAACAAATATATGCTGGTATGTATCATGAACTCAAAGTGGAGAAATATTATACCAATCGGTAGATGTAGAGTTGGACATGGGCTTAGAAAATCTCAACATTTGCAATTAGTGTAATCTCTCTTCCCTCCAAAGTTATAATTTATACTCTTCTCATACTTACCATTATATGGTTGGTGAATAGAACCATATTTTTATATAGTGTGATTCTCGAGTTGGTGTTCTGTCGGCCTCAGCCCAGTAAGATTAAGTATGATTCTCGAGTTGTGTCTTCTCTGCTAGTGTTTAGAGTTGTTAAACTAACTTTCACTTTGGATTTACAGGACACGTTAGTTATTATCATTAGTCAAGCTTTGATCTTCGTCAAAAGATCAAGGAGTTGGTCATTTGTTGAACGTCCTGGGGCGTTACTGATGGTTGCTTTCCTCATTGCACAACTTGTAAGACCATCATAATGATAGAGTTTAGCTATCTAGAACTCTATGAACAGTGTAATACTTCCTTTATTATCAGTGGTAACCGATTACAACTTGAGTGTGATACCAAGCTATGCTCTCATGGCGAACAAGCTCAGTACACCAGTCTCATGGCGGCTGTGAAGTCTAGACTCATAACGTCTAAGAACAAAAAACATCAAGCATAAAGTCTCTACTTGTACTCTTATCTCTTCTTATATCTTTGAGTTGCTTCAGAACTCAGTAACAGCATACCCTCTGGTACAATCCAAAGCTTTGCTTCACTCCTTTGCCTCAGACACGTCAGAAGCTCACGTGCCACGTCAGTCTCAATGTAATAGAAGTCTATCACATAACTCCACATTTTGAAGTGTTTCTTCCTCGATGATACATGTTTTAATGCACTATGATTCTTGCAAATGTAGGTAGCTACTTTGATTGCGGTTTACGCTAACTGGGAGTTTGAAAAGGTTAGAGGTATAGGATGGGGATGGGCTGGAGTGATATGGCTATACATTATTGTAACATACTTCCCACAAGACATTTTCAAGTTTGCTATTAGATACATTTTGAGTGGTAAGTCTTGGCTCAACTTGTTTGAGAACAAGACGGCTTTCACAGTGAAGTAAGATTATGGAAAAGAAGAGAGAGAGGCTCAATGGACACTTGCTCAGAGGACATTTCACGGTTTTCAGCCAAAAGAAGCTGTTAACATCTTCTCTGAAAAAGGAAGTTATAGAAATTTGTTTGAGATTGCAGAGCAAGCCAAGAGAAGAGCTGAGATTGCAAGGTAGTATAAGCCCTTTATCTCAATCTTGAATAGATACTTGTTCTTGCTTGAAATTAAAACACTTAGACTGAATGTTTTGTATGTTAACAACAGGCTTAGGGTGCTGCATACACTAAAGGGACATGTGGAATCAGTAGCGAAGCTAAAGGGCTTGGACATTGAAATCTGGATACTACACTGTCTAGTATGTTCTTGTTTTTCGTTTTCACCACCTCTTAAGGTTATTGTAAGTGTTCTTGTTTCTCCAAGTCTGATATTAACCTCTTTTGAAGAATCAAGGCATGCCTTTATGTTTGGCATTTTTACACAACACACTCTTCTTTGCTCTTATAACATTATCCTCTTTCTTACTAAACAAATTTGTAGCTTTCTATTTTCAATTGCGTACCAAAAAACAATAAAGTTATTGTGGACCTTAATGTTACGACTACCAAAGGACAAGACAATAAACAATTTGCAATTTTAAAAGGGAAATTTGATTGTATATCCAAAAAAAAATTATAATTACCAAATACACATTACAACTTAATGGTTAGTATACACCCTATGCATTATATAATAATTGCTAAATCACCCCTATATGTAGATATATGTAGCTTTAATTTTTGTTTTATTCTTTTTTTTTTGTTTATTTATAGTTAGCATATCCTCTAATTTATGGCTTTAGTTGTTATTAACATATTATTTGCTTTTGTATTTTACATATTAAAAACACAGATTTTCTATATACATAACATGTTTTGAAATATTAAAAAACATATATTTTAGAATTTTACACTATATTCCATAATTATTTTTTAAAATCTATTATATATCATCTATTTATATAGTATAGCTTAGTTTCGTTTTCAAATTATACACAAAAAATTCAAAAACCGAATATGAATTCGAATTCAACTGAAACACTTACTCCTACCCCTCTCCCTCTCTCTAACTGGGAATATCGGTCATTTCCCTCACATACTTTTAAACCATAAAATATACCTTATTTCCACTTTTTATTCTCCTCTCTAACATTTAGAACTGGTCGAGAGGATAAACCACACAAGCCATCGCTTAGAACATATAGTACGAGAGAGCATAATATATTTAGTAATAAAAAATATATAAACACAATACTAATGTTTTTAT